>JANHZU010003167.1:90251-115484 GCA_032468055.1 Acrochordus granulatus | reverse complement strand
AGAACAAGGAAGCAGCTTGGTGTGGTGTTGCTGAAGTGGTGGTGTGGGTGTGGGAGTGAGAGGGAAGGTGGTTAGTATTCATTTTGAAAATTAAAGTATCCTGAGGCAAATAAATACTGTCCAAAAGTAGGGCTCACAAAGAGAAGTAGTGGAGGAACAGGAGTTGTAGGAGGGTTGAGGAAGAGTGGTATAATAAAATGTGAGCACTAGCCTTTGAATACTTGTGGGTGTGTTGCCTAGGGGCTAGGTGGGGTTGTGTTAGCTCTCTGGGTTTTGGAGCCCACTGACTGGGTATACATAAAAGAACTTACAACAAGTGGTGGTAAAGATAAGATATCCAAAAAATGGAATATCCAACATAAGGGGGCAGCTGAACAAGTAGAGGTGACCTAAACTCAAGCCATTCAGTACATACTCTATGAAAAGAAAACAAGCCTTGGCTGTAAATGGGACTGTAAAAGAAAGGGAGTTTGGCTCTTGCTATGCCCAGACTCTAAAGAAATTAGCCAACATCCTGGTTGAGGAAACCAGACCCCGTACCAGAGCATACACCAAACACATCACACTCAGGTGCTTCTCTGCTCTGCTGTTCAGCTGGTTAGGGACAGAGCATCATCAGCCCAGGTGCTGGCCAATTTGCAAGCAGCCTGCCTTCTTACAGAGACATCACTTGACAGTGACTTGCAACTTACTGCCACTCCCCCGTTGACTTTATTTGTTGGAAGTTGGCTATGAATGTCACAAATAATGATCACATGACTGCAGGATGCTACAGTTGCTGTAAGTTCGAGGCTCAGGTAAATCTCTTTTTCAGCACCATCATAAGTTCAAACAGTTGCTGAACAAGGGAATCATTAAATGAGGACTTTCTGTATATAGTCATGTGAAAAGTACAGCCATATAAAGTTTTTATTTTTAATATATATGGACATATCAATATTTAGCATTCATTCAAACAAATGAGTGGTGATGTAACTGAACAAAAATACTGAGAAATTGACATTGCATTCAGCAACAACAATAACAAAAAACAGATGTGCCATTTCCTTCTTATGAAAGCAAATCTTCTGCAGTATATTGTTTGTCATCTTTGAAAATTCTTGACATGCTACATTTTTCATCAGGCATCTTTAGGAACCACAAAATACTGCAGTTATTTTCTGAAGAACATGCAATGTCCAAAGCCAGACTGTATGTACCTACATGAACTAGGAGATGAAGCAGCCAGTTTTACAAAAGAAGAGATGCAAGTAGGTATATTGAGGGTTGATGTTTTTGTCCTAATTGACTTCTCTCTCCAAAGATTGATCCCACATTGCAAAAACTGGACTTTCTCTTCCTAATCATAATTGCTATAATTGGGTTGTGGTATCCAACAATCTTTCCAATCAGGAAAGAATGAATCTAAAGGCTGTAAGCACAATTGCCATGAAAGAATATCGCCACTTTAAGCAGTTAGAAGAAGGTGCTACATTTGCAGTTCCAGCAGAATTTCAAAACAACTTTTTGAAAATTAATCCAAAGCCTTGCCAGGTCATTTAATCTTCTGAAATATAAAAGTTCTAGCTCAAAATCTCAATATGGTGAATGAGAATGTTAATATTTTGTAATACTTTGGATGAGAACACTGAAATCATGTGGGATTTTGGGCATTAATACTAAAATCTAATTGTACAATGGCATAAATATTCTATCCTCTTTCCCTTTCCCTATTATTTCACTGCACATTCCTTTGCTATTGTTAGTTGATTCTAACAGGCAAAATCTATCCACTTCAATAACTTCATTGTCAAAACAGTATTTGAGTGCTTTTTGCCTAGCAAAAAATTTGTTTGGATCAAATCTGGAATCACAGCTAGAAATAAATCAGTAATTCAATAAAATCTGAATCAGATCATATGAGAAACACAAAAGTTTTGTGGTGTAGTTTGTTTCACAAAATTAACAATTCCCAAAAATGGAGATGTTGGTTAAAATGTACTTTGTTGAAAAATGAACTTGGCATTTAAATATTTCATGGTAGAAATGGATAGATGAAGCACATTAATTGGGCAAAAATTATATATGTATTTTTCAAAGGTTATGTAAGGATCTTTGCAAAAGTTTTATTTTACAAATCTATATTAGTACTCCTGCAAAAGCAGTGTAAACTGTTAAATTACAAATAATATGAACTAAACTAAAATTTCAAACATATTAGAAAGCTCTAATTCATTTAGTTAGAGTTTGCAGTTTTAACAGTGATGAAAAAGTATCTTTGCAACCAGTCTTTGCATTTGCAACCTTTGCAGGTCTGTAAGCTGAAATAAAATCATAAGCATAGTTAAGATTTCACTTAGAAAATGCTTCACTTAACAATTGAGTTGCCAATCCCAATTGTGATTGTTAAACAAGGACTATATGTATAATAAATCACTTTTTTCCCTTCTGACAGCAACAGCAATGATTTGTTACTCTTTACTTATCCAGTATAAGTAATAATTTTGGGAATGTTTAAAGTAACTTTGTATTGTGGAATATTATTTTGTTAGAGACTAATATGTTGTGGAATAAAGTTTCTTTACTTCTGATTTCACTTTCACTTCAGGCCGGCAAGCATCAAGAATATGAACAGAAGTTACTCCAAGAGCTATACAAATTAAACCCCACCTTTCTCCAACTGTCCACAAATGTAGTTGACAAGAACAAGAACAAAGTGACTTCTCTACAGAGGTATGATGTGTAAGTACAGATTCTCTACCAGAGCTTGTTTTATTTTGAACAAAACTCCTTTTATTTTCTCCTTGACTAGTAAGCCAATATGTATATGGCAAATTATTTTTTTGTGTTACTTCAGTTTTTTGTATAGATGTATGGAATATTTTCAAACACATATGCATATATATATTTATGTATAATATCATAGTGCATGGCCATGCTGATAGGTTTTGCGGGACAGTCTGAATTCATTTCAGCTTCACCTGATGTTATGAATAAATGTTTTATAATGTATTATTATGAAGTAGGCCTAGTCTTAAATTTGGTAATGTAAACTGAACAAATTGGTCAGTCTTAAAAGATGACACTTCCACAGAGGACTCACTTGAACAATAAAATTAATTGTCATGTAAATATTCTGATTTTTAGTACCTTATTTGAATTGTGCTGATATGTACTTGAATTACAGCATGTTGGTGATTTTTAGAAAATAGTACTTGACAGGAACTGCATTCAGTTGTTCATTATCTGAAGTTCTCAGCATGTACACTAAAGGATAATTCCCCAGCCAATGTAGTTTTGATAATGTCACCTGTTACTGGCACTTTTCTTTGTGCCAGTCCTAGTCAAAGTGTTTTCATTATATGCACATGCATGTTCAAATGACATCAGAATACTTTCAAAGTGATTATATTAAACTTTCAGGTAGATGGAATACTTCAGGAAGCAGATTCAGAGTAATGTTCTGGTTGTTTTGCAAAACAACCTAATTCTAATGGATTACACAGTCCTGCTATTTAACACTTGGTAGATCTGTTACTTTTTAGGATAGTTTTCTCAACTTAAAAGTTTAATTGATTATCTTAATTTGTAGGTGTACTGTTACTACTTAAAAATTGAAGTAATTTTATGCTTAGAAGGTACTGTGTTAAAATGTTTGTTAAGTACATTTTAATCTAAGATAAAGTACAATAATTAATAGCATAGTGATCAGATAGGGTTTGGTGCAAGTAATGCCAGTTGTTGTTGACTAGAGCAAATGGATGGTGTTCAAGAATAAGTTTTTCAAGGCTTAATAAAGATACCTTTCAAACAAACTTTCAGATAACAGAGTCTTAGATTTCTGTGTCATTTTATCTAGTGTTGTCTAGGTGAATCAGCATTATCTTAGAAAATAATTAAAGTTGTATTTTGGAATATTGATGAGATATTTCTAAAGATAAAAATGTATTTGCAGAATTTGTAATAAATGCACCATAGACTTTTCTTCTTAATCCAAGTGATTGATTCATATTGATCTTTTTGAGTATCTTGTTTGGATTGTGACCTATGTAGTTATACTCTTTTTAATATCTGTTCCAAGGGAGAAATAAACTGAAGAAAACATCATGTGAGATTAAAATTAAATTTTCTTACAAAATGAGTTGCAAAATGAGGAGGAATAACAGCATTGTATTCTGAAATGACTAAAATCAACAAAGGAGGAATCTAAAGTTTCATAATCCTTATACAAAGATTCTGTATGGATTTTGTTTAGATTTGACTGACATCAAACTAGCATTTGTGATATATTTATTTTGGCTTGAAGATAGATTCAGTTCTCTTCTTGTAGATTGTAAATTTTCTATGCTTCCTAACCATTTAAGTCTGCAATTTTATACTTTAAAAGAAAGCAACTAGCATGAAAGTTAATCAAAATAAGTCCTAGATCCTTGAAATCTGTTCTTGGTAGCAAATTTTAAAAAGAGACGATGACTTAGTTCTTAAGCTTATTATTCATCTTTGTTTCTGAAAGAAGTGAAATTAAGTGGCAGACAGACATGGTGCTCTTCTCGAAATACCAATATAACTTGTGCCAAATAGTATTTTATTAAGATTTTGTGATATATGTTTATATATAGGGGAAAAGTCACCACAGAAATTGGCTATACTTCTTCCATAGGAAATGTTGAATTCTTACTTTATGGTACTTTTAGGAAATACATTTTACTGACTTTACAGAAGTAGCAGTTGTAAATACATTCATCTAAAAGCCGATTTTTAGCTGTCAGTTTATTCTGTATGCTGTGGAATTTTAAGCGGAGTCTAGGATAACTGATAATAATTTGGAAGATTGTCAATCTGCACTTGAAAAATGGAACTGAAGCAGCTGTGCAATTTTTACCTTCTTCCATTGCTGGAGAGAATGAAGGCACTAATGCAGAAATACAATGGATAGTCCCCCAAAACGAAAAAATGTGAAAGTTTTTTTTCTTAGTTTAATGGCTTATATAGTTTTAAAATATATATTTACATATTCATTTCTTTCAAATCTATTTGGAGAACTTGGAATTTTCTACATTACAAAGAATTAATGCTGGAGCATATACACAAATATGTAACAGGCAGTATAAACTTCCAAAATCTTTCATTTTTTATTCAGATAGCAATTTTTTAAAATAATTATTGGATCAACAAGAAGAAAACAGCTATAATCATGTCTCTTTTGATATTTAAATAATCTAAATAGCTAAAGATGATTTTTATCAATTTTATTCAAACTATTAAATTCATTTTCCATTCCAAAGGAGATGTGCCTATATTGATAAAAGTGTTGGGATTAAAAGATTGAAACAGGAAGGGCTTAAGGGTAAAATAGGTGAGCTCAGTTTTGCAATAACTAATAGGTTTTAGAAGTATGCAACCAGCACAGGGAAATTTTTTATTAAGAATGCAGGCATACAGTTTATAAGTTAGAAGATGGGATAACTATCATAAAGTAATAAAAAATAATGTGAAGCCTTTGAGGATTCTATATTTTGATGGTCAGATTTGCTTCGACCTTTACAGATTCACAAATATAAATGTAACGACTTTAGCTGGTGCAGTGCAACCTCTTCCCAGTTTTACTTCTGTAGTGTTACATGTAGACACTACAATTTGAGTTAAAGATTTCCCTGTTCCTCAATACCATTTAAGGCATGAGGAATAATTTTCCCAATGTTTCAGTTTAAGGTTTTCTCTATAACTTGAACTCTCTTTTACTTTCACCTCTTTCCAGACCCAACAGTAATAACAAAGATGCCTGGCCATCATTACAGAGTTCAAGTAAATCAGTCAACGGCTTAACAATGGAACACAGGAAAACGCCTCCTATTTTAGAAAATGGCACAGACCCAGAACACATGACTCCAGATGGTCCAGATTCAGATTTCGGGTAATTGTGCTGCCTTTTATACTTCAGTTAGTTTTCTTTCTCTCTCACTGTTGTGGAGGGATGATTTTTTTCAGCCTCTATCTGGAGAGCTGGATTCAAATGCTGATAAACTTAGAAATAAAAATGGTTTCCCCAGTTAACTAGGTGATTCTTAATCCTAATGTGGGTGATAAAACTTCATTATTCAGTAAGCAGGTTTTCAGTAGATGCCTGAATAAAGGTAAAGGTTGCAAATAAGATGAAGCATTTTTAAACAATATTTTGGGTCAGCATTCTAAGAAAGGGTGTATCAGTTCAACAAAACTTTTGTTGCAGTAGAAGCATTCTGATTTCTGATGTTCTTTAGTTGATTGATTTAAATATTTTGAACCAAGAGTAAAAATTAAAATATTAACTTAGCTTATATTGGTATTACACAACTATTGCACTATATAGATTTGCATTAGCTTTTCCTTTTCCTAAAAGCTTCTGGAGTTGTATTTACTATTATAAGAAAATTCTTGCATCATGGATATTTTGTGTTTTTTATATCTTTGATAAAGAGTACATATTCTATAAGAACTTTGATGTAGCTCAGTTCGTATACTTCATGTTGCAGTAGTACTGATGTAATAAGGAAACAAATCATATGATATCCTATATTATAGTACATGAATTGACTCAAGTAATTTAATAGTAATAGATGAATTGCCTTCTGTTTCAGCAGTTACTCTTGCATTGAATGAATACTTCACATTGAATGATGATATTTGAACGCTTCATGATGTATCATTCTTGTAGAAGAATATTCTTAATTGTGAGGCCACTCTGTTTGACAAAGTATCTTATATCATTTTACCCAAGTTTAATGTAGTCCTGCCCAAAAGCAAATCGTCTGTTTTAGATTGTTTTCATTGTAAATAATAGGTGATCACTAAAATAGTGGAGTAATGCTCTATGATTATTAATTGTATTTCAGTTATAAGCATAGGAAATGTACATTGAAAATACTCTGAAATCTAATGCTATTTCAATTAACCAAGAACCTAAGGGCCACATATGAAATGCTTTTTCTCTTACCTATCCTCCCACAAAATTATCTAGGTTATGGAAAGTTAGAAAAATGATAATTTTCTTTTGTTAATGCTTTTGATTTTAGAAAGAAAACAATATTTTGATACACATACAACATTTCATCTAAATCAGGAATTCAGGTTCAGATGTCAAGATCATATGTGACCTACCAAAGGTTTCAGTGTTACCCCCTTCAGTAAAAATTCTAATGTTTATAGAACAGAAGGGAGAAATTATTAAATTTTAGGAGAAGCCATATTCAGTTCCCCAAAATAGCATACTTCAATTCTAATTAGATCTAATTAGATTATGTCTGAATATTCAGACATAAACTTTCACTAGCATGATAGATTAAACTTTGTGTTTATAAGGAAAACTTGAATATTTAGGCTATTTATGAAGCCAATTATTTTCAATTATTAATGAATATTTAGGCTATTTATGAAGCCATTTATTTTCTTCATTGTATAACTGAATTATTGCAGTTTTTTCTGGGAAAGAGAAAGACTTCAATATTTTGTTTGAAAAGATAGGTTTGAATTTAATTTCAAATATTAAATCTTAAGCAGATGGTAACTGCAGCCATTAAATTAAAGATACTTGCTCCTTAGGAGGAAAGCTGTGGCAAATCTAGACAGACAGCACATTAAAAAGCAGACATATCATCTTGCTGAAAAAGGTCTACATAGTCAAAGCTATGGTTTTCCCAGTAGTAATGTATGGCTGTGAGAGTTGTATCTTTTCCAGTTCACTCCTTTATATTAAATAAATTTCCATGTTTTGATCTTTTTCTTTTTTCGGTTAAGTTTAGAATAATGAAGTTCTGACAAAAGCCATTGAACCTAGGTCGCAGTTGAAGTGTGATTGCTATTTTATTTTAAATAAATGCACTTGTAAATAAGCATACTACTGATTTTGTACAGTTCGTCCTTGATTTATTACCATAATTCGGACTGGAATTTTGATTGATAAACATTGCAGTTGTGAAGTTATTGCATGACCGGACCCAATTTTATGACCATTTTTACTGTGATCTTTGAGTGAATCACCTAGTTCAATGAATCATGTCGGTTGTAAGAACAGGGTTGTTGTCAAACTCCTGAATTGCCATCACATGAATCCTGGGGTGGTGCAACAGTCAAAACTTCGAGGATAGGTCATAAATTATTTTTTCTGAGACCATCATAACTTATTGTCATTAAAGAAATGGTCATACATCGAGGACTACCTAGATTGAATTTTGTTGCCATAACTTAATTCAGATGAAAACATAGGCTTGGATATATAGGTTTATAGCATTAAGATGCTTTTTAAAATATAAACTGTTATAGATTTAAAGTTAGACTACTATTGCAGGAATAGTTTTGGAAGTAATTTTATACTTCTGAAGGGTGCCTAGGTTCAGTGCCTCATCTTAATATTTTCAATTTCAATTTAAAATTTTAATTATTTCAATTTAAAAATAGGAAAGGATTCTTTCTGTTTTTACTCAGTTACAGACACAAAATAATCTAACAGTTTATAATTCTTAGATTGATTTTAATTTGAACATCAAAACACACAGGGTGAGAAAAAAACACACAGGGTGATAATCAGAGTTTTTATATATTAATCCAGTTTATATACTGTAGCTGCCCATCTTACTTCAGGCAGCTCTGGGCAGTGCACAACAATTTTTTAAAAGAAAAGTAAAAACATGTCAGGAGTAGAAATAAACCAGTTGTATCTTCTGCATTAAGATGTTATGCCAGTAATTAAGATGTGTATTTTAAAAGTTACAAAAATTAGTGAAAATTGCATGTTATTGACTTTAGGAAAGAAGATTTGAATGCTGATTTTTTTTGCTCTAATTAGTATTTTTTTGCTGTTTTTGCTTAATCTTATAACTTCGCACATTTTCTTTATAAAACCCGTTTAACATTGACTATATCATTTGCATCTGTGAAATAGCTAATTCCATTTTTTCAAAATAAGATTGAGTAAAAATAAGAATCTGATTGTTTTCAATCCAAATTATATGTATCATACTATGTGATGATTAAATTATCATTTTATATTTCCATTCCTCTTTTATTAGTTTTATTAGACCATGGGATTTAAAATGTTACTGTGTTTATGTGTTAGAGCTGTTGTAAAGATACGTCTGTATGAGTAATTGAATATAATATATTTCAGTAGACATCTCCTTTCTAATTTAGTTCTTTATTGGAAGACTTGGTTTATTAAACTTGATTCTATTTTTTTTTCTGAGTATTAGCTTAGTTCTAGTTCAGCTCTTTCATTTCCTCTTTATTTTTCTATTTACGAATTTGAAAAGCTGTGAATATCAAAGATGCATTTTTTGGGGGCAGATTGTATACAAATGATTATTTCAGGAACAAAATGGAAGTGACGTGCTCTGGATTATATTGGCATTGGTACATGTTTGGGTTACTGTCTTGTTTCAATAAGTTATGAGGAAAGCTTTCTTACAATTAAAAAAATGGATGGTTAAAATAAATGTGTGTTTGTTTATTTACTTATATGTCTGTTTAAGATAGAATGGTATTCTATCTTATTATTATATAATAATATATCTATTCAATATAATAATAATTATATAGATAATATTATATATCTATTCAAATTCATAGTTAAAGCAGAACATTCCAAAACTCCATTTGTCAGCCCTTTAAGGTAGACCAGACTATGATACTAGAGTTATGAATGGTAATACTGTTTTTATTATAAGGTTATAGCAGTAGAATCTTGCAAGTCTGAAGCACTTTCCCCAACATTCCCTTTATGAGAACTAGAGAGGTCATGTCTGAGACACTTTCTCAAATTATTCTGCCCCAGATGCATTGGCTTGGTACAGGTTCTCCTCTGGTTTCTCAAGTTTATTCCTTCTGCGACTTGCACCATTTCATCCTCCATGAGATTTAAGGAAATCTGTATGTACTGTTATAACTAATTTGTTACTTATGGCAAATTTCATATTACTTGGATTACCTGGATGATTTTAATTGTACTTGTGGTTTTAAGTGAGTTCTTAGTTTTTGGTAATCATTGTTACATTTGATGTTACTATGTGAAGAAATATGTAACTTTTGCTAGCTTTATTTTGCTGATTATGATGCATTTATCATTTGATAGGTTTGGCAGGGTATTTTGTTGTTCAATGCTTATACTTAAATAACATTCTTTGAACCTGGAAGATGAGATAAAATTACAGAAAGGTACACCAAATTAGGTTTTTACAGGCTAGGGTAGAGTTCTATTTATTTTGACATGTTCTGTCAAATATTATATATTTAACATCTTTTATTATTTTTGGATTATAAACTGTTAGTATTTAGGTTGTAGGAGGGTTGCCCTTATCAGACAAGCACTTCAGAATTCAAATACTTCCTTAACAATTTTGAAAGTATAAAATACAAGTAAATTTTGGGTGTCAACTTCCTTTTCTCCAATATGAATATTACAGATTAAAATCATTGTTTCTGGCTAAAGTATTTTTTGAGCAAATATAGATTGGAAGGCATTTATGCAACTCTGTGATCAAGGAAGAGGTACATTCCATCTTCAAGTCACAAAACCACATGTTTTAATGTCTATGGACAATATGTTTAACCAATGACATTCAGTATCTTCTTACTGATTTATAGCTTCCCTTCTACCAAGTCAGTAATGTAGTAGGCTGTTCTTCTGCTGAAGTGCTATAACACGGAATGTTGAGATTTTGTATTTTTACCAGTGTTTCAGATTATTATTTATATTAGTGGAAGAGTTCTGTACAGGCAAATATTTACAGCTTAATTCAGTAAAAAAAACATACATTCTAGCATGTCTACCTGACCTAATCTTTTTTGGTTACTTGATTCTTTATAGTATTTGATCAATATCACTGTTTGACCTACATTATTGTAACTTCTTGAAGCTATTATCTCCCTATTTTTTATGAATTATTGCCTCCCTATATTATCTTTCCTTCCTTGTTCTTTCTCTTACAATGGTCATTTGGGCTAATTTGCCTGTGGAGTACATTTCTGAATGGCAGTTTTAAGATATTCAGGTTATTTCAGTATTCCAAATTGCTAGAAGGAGACATGGCATTAAGAAAATTAGGTTTTCTATTAGAATAAGTGATTCAAAGAGATTTGGATCAGTTACAATTCCTCCTATCTTTCCCCCTCCTCCAAACTAGTATATTTTTAATCTGAATTCAAAAGCTCTTGGGCATCACATACAACCTATCAGTCTGAAACCCAGTGCTTTCTTGTTTATCAATTTGAAAGCCATTCTGAGAGCTTTTCAATACATTTATTTACTGGGCTGGTATCTCACCTTATATTCAAGAATGCAAGATGGCATAACAAGGTATATAAAATTAGTAAATACTAATAAAAGGTTCTCTTTAAGCTAGTAAAAGGGTTTTTGGGGGTACCATTTGTATTTGCTTAAGTATTGTTTCTTTTTCTCTAGCTCTGTTGACAAACCATCAGATTCTCTCAGTATAGGAAATTGTGACAATTCACAACAGGTAAGATCTTAACAATAGTGCTTTGGAATTTTGTTAACAGCATATTATTATAAATAATGTGTAGCAAAGAGAACCATGCCTGTCTGTAAAAGTGTATATGTTTTTAATTTAAACTTATTATAATTAATACACTAGGTTTTTTTCTCTGCTGCCAAATTTTTAGATAAAAATTATTCTTTATTGGCCAAGCATGGTTAGACATGCAAGGAATTCGACTCCAGTACAGCAACTCTCAGTGTACTTGCAAGACAGCAGTACATAAAATAATAACATAAACAAATAAACAAATTTATGTAAATAAATTGAATTTTGTATCTCCTGTATATACCACTAAAACTCTTGGGTCTGTCTGATTGCTTGTAACCTTCAGTTGGGTGAAATGGTGCATCATAGGAAAAAAGTTTTTGAATCAACATACTTTAAATGGGCTAACTTACAGAATGCATCCAAAATCCAGGACCCATGATTCCTGTGGGATTGAAATTTGTCAGAATTGTGCCTGCTGCTCTGCTGCCACTGTCAGCTACCATCATGTGATCATCATTGCCAATACTCCCTGCCAGCTTCCGATAGGAAAATCAGTGAGGAAGTTGGCAGGAAGCAGAAATATCTCTGAAACAATAGGTCATGGGGTTGTCTAGTATGCTGATAAAACTATCTTCTTTCAGAATTTTTAATATTTATTAATTTTTATGCTGCCCATCTCACTGATAACACCAATTCTCTGCAGCTTTTTATATTTTTATAGTTATAACATAGTTTACAAAACTGAATCTTATTTTGTCTTACTTTTCTTCTCAGATATCGAATAGCGACACACCATCACCACCTCCTGGTTTATCAAAATCCAATTCAGTCATCCAAATCAATTCATCCAACCACAGTGCCCGTTCGCCATTTGAAGGAGCTGTAACAGAGTCACAGTCCCTCTTCTCAGATAACTTTCGGCATCCCAACCCAATTCCAAGTGGACTCCCCCCATTTCCCAGCTCCCCACAGACGTCCAGTGACTGGCCCATGGCACCAGAACCACAAAGTCTCTTCACTTCAGGTAATATATAATAAAAGGGTCATTATTAATAACTATTTGCACACTGTAACTTGAAATACAGTGTTTAGATTATTTTCACCTTTTTAAGTAAATCACAATTAATTATTAGAAGCCATGATAATATTTTTGTATAGATTTTCTGTGTAGGTGATGATAAATTTTATTTAAGAAATGCAAATTCTATATTAAATTAAGAAATACTTTCTTAAAATAAAAATTCACATTTTTGTGCTTGAATGCAATATGACTTAACATCCTGATTGAATATTTTCTTGATAATTATAAATAGTGATTTATTTAATTTATGTAGTATACCATAGGCTTTGTTACCTAGCATTGGTATATTGAAATATAAATCTTCTATATGGAAAACTTTCACAAATTTATACAATACATAGATTTAAAAACATTATTTTGTAAGGTTGATTTTTGAGAAATGGTTCTTTCTAATCTTTTAGTAGTTTAACTTTTCCTCGAGTAAGTACATTGCTATTATATTATGAAGGATTTTCTGAGACTGGATCATTTTTCAAGGTAATAGTTACACTATGGAGGAAGGAGTATAAAAAGTAACAAATAAAAATTACTTAAAACTATAGTTTTCGTATAGACATATCTACCAGTGAATGTTGACAGAAAATAAATTGAGGTCATTGGCCAACCTTTATTGCTTAACTAAAAGCACTTGGGAAAAGTTTTGTACTTCAATCTATTGTTGTTTTAGGATTGTAAAATATACTTCTAAAAGCTTTTTTAAAATTCACATTTGGGGTACAACTTCAGCTTGTTCTTTGGTTAAACATTTACCCTGTAATATAGTATTTGTTTAGAGGTTGAAATAAAAAATAAACCAGTTCCCTTAGCAAATTAAAGATATTTGTGTTTTATCAAGAAAGCAATAAAAGGGTCTTATCTGACCATAAAGACTGGCCAAATGTATTATCACCTAAGCTTTGATCGAGTCAACTTGGATTTACTGAAGTGGAATGTATCTTGTACCACAGCATATTGTTTTAATCTCATTAACTAATTAGAACTGAAAACAATTGATTTAATTGGTGATTTAATTGCTATGTAATTTATCTTTAAATTTCTTTTGCACAATATGCAGTATTTTTTTTAATCCCGTAAATATATGACTGGAAACATAGGTAGTCCTCACTTACTGATGATAATTCTGTCAGTAAGCAATATAAAACATGGTGTTACGTGACCGCATTGATGATGGCAATTCTGGTGATTCCAGTTACCTTCATTAGGAAAATCCTGTGCTGCTGCAGCATCCCACATCACTTGTTCACCATTTGCAACTTCCTGCCAGCTTCCCCATTGATTTTGTTTGTTAGAAATCAGCAGTGAAAGTTGGAACTTGTAATCATGTGATCATTGGATGTTGGGACATTGTAATTATAAACTGGTTACTGAGTGCCCAGATTGCACTGGTTATAAGTTCCCCTTGAATGGCCACTGAATGAGTGGTAGTTAAAGTTGTACAGCCATCTTCCTGCTCTTTGTTTAGACTTGCATTTGTTTCTAAATGTGTTAACAATACAATTTTATATAAACTAAGTCCTGTTAGATTCAATGGAAATTGTTTCTTAATATATTTTTGTACTAAATATTCTACAGTATTTTTGTACTAAATATTCTACAAAAAATGCTAAAGTTCTTTTTTTGGGGAGATACAAAAATGAATACCGTATGAATCCAAATTTAAAGATAAAAATAAAAAAGACTTGCAAATAGTTTGATATAGGTAGATGAGAAGAAATTTGTTGATTTATGTATTTATTTTTGTGCAGAAACCATCCCAGTATCCTCCTCTACAGACTGGCAGGCAGCATTTGGATTTGGTTCATCCAAACAGCAAGAAGATGACTTGGGATTTGATCCCTTTGATATCACCCGCAAAGCCTTAGCAGACCTGATTGAGAAGGAACTGTCAGTCCAGGATCAACCCTCCCTCTCACCAACATCTCTTCAGAATCCTTCCCCACACACTACAACTGCCAAAGGGTCAGGATCTGGATTTCTGCATCCTGCTACACCCACAAATGCCAATTCTCTCAATAGCACATTTTCAGTCTTGCCACAGAGGTTTCCACAATTTCAACAGCATCGAGCAGTTTATAATTCTTTCAGTTTTCCAGGCCAAGCAACTCGCTATCCATGGATGGCCTTCCCTCGCAATAACATCATGCACTTGAACCACACAGCAAATCCCTCTTCAAATAGTAATTTCTTGGACTTGAACCTTCCACCTCAACACAGCACAGGTCTAGGAGGGATCCCCATAGCAGGTAAGTGCACTAAGTCAGGCAATAAATTTGAGGTCATATCTTCAGCTTTTCTAAATCAGGGTAGTAAGAAAGAATGGAAGGGGTAAATTTATCTATTATACTACTTATTAGACCACTCCAAGTAAAAAGACTAGGTGGTGCATAACTTGGAGATAATTGTCTTCATCAAGCCTATTAAAAACATTTAAGTCCACAAAATACAG
The DNA here is from genome assembly GCA_032468055.1 of Acrochordus granulatus. Taxonomy (NCBI): domain Eukaryota; kingdom Metazoa; phylum Chordata; class Lepidosauria; order Squamata; family Acrochordidae; genus Acrochordus; species Acrochordus granulatus. The sequence goes on along the minus strand of JANHZU010003167.1, from coordinate 100,462 downwards.
TCAGAGGGTCACCTGCAATTGCACTCCAAGACAAACACACATTAAAATGAAATGATTCTCAGAATCTTCCAGAATTCAGGGAGGCTTAGTTCTAAGTATACCTTTGGGGGAAGCATGTTCCATGGTGTGGTGGGTACTACTGAGAAGGCCTACCTTCCAGCCCACATCTTGATGTTTCTTACTGAATAAGTATTACAACTGTCATACTGGGAACATTTCTTTTTATACTTTGGAAGAAAAATCTTAAATTTGAATTTAGCCTTCTAATTATGAGCTTTATAAGGAAAGTGGAGTATCTCATGTCCAGTAATTAATATTTTGAAATTTTATAATTTGCCTTGACTTCTTAGTAATATTGTAGATTTTATTTTTTATTTATAATTTACTAACTTATTTCAGGAAGTGGGATGTATTTCAACATGTAAACTTTGTCCTGGCCAACTCATTACACCTAGAGAACATAATGGTAGATCAATAACCATATCATTAATCTCTTTAACCATCTGAACAATAAGGTTTAATATTGTTGAGATGGTAGCAACAAGTGAATAAGATGGTACAGAATGCTTTATGAATTAATATAATGATGCTGTGTAGTGCCTGTATTGTTCAGTTTGACATTCACTAGAAAACCAAGCATCCGTTTTTTTATTTGTATATCTTTTACATTCCAAATTGCGATGAGAGTGATGGAAGTAGAGCACATTCTAACTAACATGCACAAAGAAGTATGATGTGGCAAATTGTGATTTTGTTGAGTTTAGAACACAATTTGGGTAATTTTAAATCATAATTTGTAATGTTGCTTTTTTTAAAAAGATATTTTGGGGATGCCAATCACATCCTGAATTCGGAGTGGCATGACTTAGAAGATAGCATCTTTTTATTTTTATAAACTATTTTGTCATCGTTTTCTTTTTTATATTTTAAAATAGCTTATAATTATCTGTGTCTTCACCTGCTTTGTCTACAAGTTGTTTGGTATTTTAGTTTCAGCTTTGAGCCTGCCTAGTTTTTTAAAATCAGTATCTATTTCATTCCAGTATCCAAAATCCGTATAGCCATTAAAAAAATCATGCTCACATACCATGATAGATAATTTTAATGAGAACTCTGGCCTAATGAAATGTGATTTAGAACATCTCAGTGAAAAGGGCTTTGTAGTACCTGTCTTAATGTCACCCAAGGAGAAATATTCAGTCCTGAACTGGGATATGATATCTCACTTCCAGTAATATTGAAGGCAAAGTTAAGAGGGAAAGTTTCCTAATGGGGCAATATTGTTTATTGTATTTTTTATACTCATTGATTTTCATTTGGACTTACAGAATTTATTGGACCATTATTCTTCATTTTAAAAGTATTATATTTAAATGGTTGGATTATTCTAAAAATATTCAGCAACATAAATTTATTTATTAAATTTATATTCCGCTGAACTCAGAAATGACTTTTGGCGGCTCACAATAAAAAAATACCATAAAATACAATAGATAAAAATAATCAAAACCCATAAAATTAAAAAAAAAGCCAAATGGAGAGGGCAGGAGCAAAAATACATATATGGGGGTGGAAGACAATATTTACATGTGTTCTGTATTTTAAAATACAGAAATGGCTTTTTTATATCAATTGTACAAACATAATGTCATTTGTCATCTGCCCAGATATACAGGTGTATATTCAGTTTTCCCACTTTTAATCTTTCCCAAGATAAACTACATGTAATTGTTTTCTGCAGTGCTGTTTAATACAGTTGGAATGTATTATCTAAGATATATTCTGGGAGATGGTTATCAACCTTAAATTTGTCAGAGTTTATTTATTCGTTCAGTCAGTCATCAAATTTATATCTCACTATTAGTGACTCTGAGTGGCTTACAATGTTATAAAACAATTAAGAAATTAAAACTTTAAGCATCAGAGATAAAACACTAATAATAAGCAAATAAAAGAACCAACATGTAAATGGTCTGTAGGTGGAATCATCTTTTAATCTACTAGCCACCTCCAAAATGAGATGCCCCCCATCAGGTCCCCAAACCAATTGGCAGAGCAAGGTTTTCAGGCTCTTTTGGAAGGCCAAGAGGATGGGGGGGTCTCATCTTGAGGGGCATGATGTTCCAAAGAACGAGAGCTGTAGCGTGAAAGGCTCTTCTCCTGGATCCCACCAGCTGCAATTCCTTGGCCAATGGGATTTGGAGCATGCCCTTTCTGCTGAAGCAAGTAGGGAGGGCTAATCCCATGGGGATTGGGTGGTTCCTCAGGTAACTTGGACCCATGCCGTAAAGAACTTTAAAGGTCATAACCAACACCTTGACTTGGACCCAGAAGAAATTGTCAACCAGTACAATTCATGGCCCCTAAAATTGCTAGTGCTGCTGCAGCATTTTGGGCCAGCTGTAGCTTCCAAATACTCTTCAATATTATTTTTTTAATATAAACTCTGTTACAGATTTATTTTTTTAAGATAAACTCTGTTACAGGTTTAAAAGTTTATGTCAGGATTAAACAATCTTAAATTCATTGCAGTAGTCCAGTTCTGAATCAGGATGTGTTCCAGCATTTCATTAATTTGATGATGCTCTTTGTCAGAGTACAAAACCTGTCTGGAATAATCCAGGCTTCTTTTTACATGTGCATTAATTGCTTAATTTGTGTTTCATAGTTTCAAAAAACAATAAAACAGATAAATAGATACAAATCACATTTAAAAGTATTTCAATTTTTTTGTTTTTCCTCCTAATGCAAAATGTTAAAAGATGCAGGTTTTTAAAAAGTAGGCAAGCAAAATATTATTTTTTCACTATTATTCATTAAGAACAGCCCTGATACTTTTTTTTAATATAAACTCTGTTACAGGTTTAAAAGTTTATGTCAGGATTAAACAATCTTAAATTCCAGTTAATGTGACAATTTACCCTTAATGGATTTGACTCTTTGAAAAAGGAGAAATGAGGAAAAAGTGCCATTCTGATTTCTACTAAATGTATATTTGACCATATTCCAGTTTAGAAATGGCTGCTTTTGATCATCAAGGAATTAATTCCACTATGATTTATGCCAACTTCTACTAGAAAGAGTGAAACTATCAGATGTCATGAGCTGGACAATAGAATATTTGATTGCTATTATTTCTAAGGGCAGTTGCATTACTATTGCTACTTCAAGTTACTATTAATTACTATTGCTACTTCAAGTTCACCATGAAAAAAATTAATGTTGCATTTCATAATACATGTAGTGTGACTTTGTGACAACTTAATCTGCTATGTTCATTTGCTAATATATGGTTCATAAAGTTCATATTAAGTAGTGTGATACCTATAGTTCAACTTTGTAATTTTCTATTTGGTGCCTGGGAAAATTTATTATATTGAAAGTAGCTTCTTTTCTAAAGGAACAACAGATTCATAATACTGAGGGTTTTAAAAAATTATTACAGGACATATGAGCTAGTGTGCTTTACCACTCTTTTTCACAGTATTCATATTTCAGCTAGAGAAGTTCTCAAAGCAATTTGAAAAAGTAATAAAAACATGTACATAATTCAAAATACTTACCATAAAATACATTTCACTGGTTTCAGTAAGTGAATTAAACTTGTTTTTTAGTTATTTAACTTTCAATAATGTGTGCTTCGGGTTTTGTTAGTCTATATAGTTCAAGATTCTTCAATAAAATTTAGAAATGAATATAGATCACCAGTACTTTTTTACTTTGAGCAATTGTTCTCCTACTTAATATTAATCTCCAGTGGTTTTTCTTTTTTTCTTTGCTCATTCATTTCCAAGTGTTCTACTTTTCTCCAGTTCTCCTGTGACAGTTTTTAAAAGCTGAATAAAAGTGGCCGAGTAGTTAAGATACTGGGCTTGTCAGCTGGAAGTTTGGCAGCTCAGCAGTTCAAGCTCCAAGTGCCACTGCATGACGGGGTGAGAACCTGTTAGTTGTCCCAGCTCCTGCCAACCTAATAGTTCAAAAGCATGTAAAAAAATGCGAAAAAAAGGTATGCCTTCAGTGTGTAAGGTAACAATGTTCTGTGCGCCTCAGCGTATAGTCATGGCAGCCACATGACTATGGAAGGGTCATTGGACAAATGCTGGCTCCCTCAGCCGTTAATTGGAGATGAGCACTGCCCCCTAGAGTCAGCCACAACTGGCAGGGGAAACCTTTACCTTTTTTACTTTTATGATCAAAATATTTCTGGAATGGTTTAGCAAGATCAGATTTAGATAGTATTTTTTCTCCACTTTAATAGTATTGCTTATGGCAGTCTGCAGATCTGAAAATTGCTTAGGAATATGAAGAAAATATTATATGATTGCTACATGTATTTCTGTCCAAAATGGTTTTTTTATATGTCCACCAAAGATGATAGAATGTCCCTTCATATTGACATTTCCAGCAACAATTTAAAATCACTTTATACATTCTAGATACTTTCTCTAGTGACAAATATCAATAATACATCATTTTATAAAAATTGTCTTTAAAACTATAAAAAACTGTAAATCTGAATTTTTTTCAACCATACATTTTCCTATTGGTCCATTTATATATTATAACCAACAATTTGAGTCCATTTTATTGTACATTCTTTCACTTGTTCATCTGTCAACAGAAATTTAGTCCATAATTTTGTTTGAAATTCACTTGGAAGTAATTTGTTTCTGATGAGGAGCTTGATGTTTTCATTCCATGCTGATTTTTAAGGAATGCCTGAAAACACATTTTACGTAACTGGAATTTTCCAAAGAGAACAGTTATCTTCTTATAAGGCTTCCATTACTTGCCAAAGAATCCATGAAATTCTGGACCTTGGTTTGGCTTCTATACCAAAAGTAAGCAGAAGAGAAAAAGCAGTAGCTCAAATCTATACTGTAATCTTCAGCAACTGTAATATAACTTGGAGAAATCATCAACATCTCATTTAGTTATTAGATATTGCAGGCTTGAATGTTAGCACATGTTGGGCAATATGTAATTCCTTTATCATGACCACTCTAGCAGAAAGGTGCTATCTTATCTGCCGAAAATTAATGTATCAGAAAGCAATTATATATGCTGCCTAGTGTGGTTATTAGATGTGCAGGACCTGGAGTATATTTTATATTGCATTGACATAATGCTAAATAATATATAGTCTTATCACGACATAGAGAAACTTGCCAGAGTAAAGCATCAGACTAGCATATTCACCTGATCATTTTGGCTAGGCAGAAGATTTTGACAAAGCTTTATGTAACTTTTTAGAATTATACTACTCTACTTAAAATATATAGAATTTCACTAATAATTTTACAACTTTTAAAAATAGCATTCAACATATTCTCCAATACAGGCAATATTCAGATCAAGAGCTAATGCACATTTATTCATTTCCTGCCATTCACTCATACGGCAAGAATATATTTGCCAGTTCATATTGATGGCCAATTTATTCACATGTCTCTAAATTTTAGTAAGTTTTGAATTTTAAATGATGTTAAATTATGCCTTGATGATGCTTAAATGCTTTTTAAGGAATATACCTGTTTTCACTTGTATGATTTAGTTTAATAGAGAAAACAGCACTGAAGTTTCATCTGGTAGTATCCTTACAACGATAATAGATTCAAAATGTCTTGCATCTTTATCAATGAAAGAAATATATAACTGTATTAAACATATGATAATGTTTGTCCCAATATTGCATCCCCCAAATCTGCATGACTTTCAACTTTGCTTCCTTTGATATTGGCAGTTACTGCTGGAGGAAGTTATATGGAATTTAAGAGACAGTCAGATTTAGGCTTCATACAGGTGAAGTATTTGCCTTACCATATTAAGTTCCAGCTTCATATTAGTATTGGTATGTTCAGGCTACTTGTAAAAATTATTGCAAAGAGAGTTTGATTAAAAAATCCCCATGACTTTTTCTTCTTACTTCTTTGAATGCCTGCATACCTTCATTTTATTTTAGGCTTTAAAACAAAGTTGATATAAAGAGTCAGCATTAATGATGTTTTTATACAAGCATATGCTAACTTTGATGCCATTCATATGCATTGAACTGACATTCTTAATTCTCACTTCACATCTGAAAAATATATATAGCACTCAGTTTTTTTTATCATTTTAGATGTTGACATCCTTTACATTTTAGGTCTTTTTCATTTTATTCAAATAGAGAATATTCAGTGACTGTCTGGGAAATTATCTTTAAATTAGATGTCCATATAGCTCAAAGGGAAAGTGAATACAAATTATTAATGTATTAGGAATCTTAAAAATGCCCATGACTGCTTGGTACATGTTGACAGCAATAGATAGCAAGAAATGTTTTAATAACAAAATATTTGGAAACTTCTGAGTTGCTTTTATGTATATCTGTGAAATGATTTTATATTTGGTAATGACCCTGAGATGGGAATGGGAATTGGGAAGAGTGAAGGACAGTTGCTTAAAATGCTTAAAACATTTCAGAAAAAAGCCTTTTCAGAATGCAGGAAGGGTGGAGGCCTTCTAAGTATTAAAACGGTTTGGATGTACTTGAAAATATTGACTTATATTGCTGGTACATTTCATATAGTACTGTGTACTGAATGGCAGCAATTTTCTAAGTGTTGTGCTTTTCCCCCCCTCTCCTTTATTTACGTTTGTAACATTAAAGACTGAAAAGTATTTTCATCAGTTCTACAGGATGAAATCCTTAACTGGAAATGGGAACTGGAAGTTTTAAATTTGAACAAGTGTTATATTTGATCCCTTCCACATGTTTTTAATATGCAATCTAGGTACCCTTGACATTACGAAATATCATTGACAGATCTTGATCCTTTCTTTGTCATTTGGACGTCATTTCCTTCAACTTAAAATGTGCATGATACAAAAGTACTGATTGTACCAAAACCTATCAATACTATATAAATAGTGATCTCCTTTGTTTTGATTTTGTGTGCTACAAAGAGCCTTTGGAGAGAATAGTTTATTAAATTGAGTAACTGTCTGCCCAGCCAAGTAGCTAGTTAGATAGGTAGGCAGGCAGGCAGACCATCCATCAGCGAATGTGGATTACATTTAAATCAAATTATCAGGAACTCAGTTTAACTGAATCAGGAATCTTCATTTTTAGAAATAATGCATTTTTCTTGCTTACCATAACATGTCTGCATATTTTTCAGTGCTCAGAAATATAAACTGCATTTTAGAAGGCATATACAATTTAGAACAATTATCTTGTTTTCAGATCAATTCAATTAGTTTGTACTGTCATTAAGTGCTGCACCATCTTCAGTTGATTTAATTATTGTGAACATTGCAAAATATTTTTGTCATGTGGTACGTGCTAAGAGAACAAACAGTATTTCAAAAATTTAACTGCCTTTTTGTTTCTTTGCACTTTTAGTGAATTTTTATTTATTATTTTATTTTATTTATTAGATTTATTTTCTGCCCTGTTTATTCAACATATTTGTATAGTCACCCATGTCACAAAATGTGACTGGAAAACACACAATAAAAATATAAAAACAATCAACAATTAAAAATAATACAATTTCAAAAAATCAATGAGAGAATGGCAAATATTAACAACTATGGAGCTACCTTAAAACTCACTGTTCCCTTGAGGCCACTAAATCTGATGGCATAGCTTATCATCTTATAAAAGTTGACAGGGATGGAGCCAGAATGACCTTCGAGAATGAAATTCAATAAGGCGGGTGCCATGGCAAGTAAGGCCTGTCTCTTGGTCCTGCCAGATGTATCTTTTTAGTAGACAGGACCTGTTCTGACATCTGATGGGAATTGTGTAATTGGGAAGAAGCAATCCATCAAATAACTTAGTCTCATGCCATTATGGAGAAGGAAATGACAACCCACTCCAGTATCCCTGCCAAGAAAACCCCACAGACAGCAACAAAAGGCTAAAAGATAGGACACCAGAAGAGGAGCCTCTCACCTCAGAAGGAATTACGAGTAGCTCCAGAAAGAATGAAATCGCTGGGACAAAGCTGAAAGGATGCTCAGTTGTGGGTGTGAATGCAAGTGAAAGGGAAGTACAATGCTGTAAAAAACAGTATTGCATAGGAACCTAGAACCTAGAACCACAACTCTGGCTACCAGGCTAAGGAGATGCACAAGAGAAGCAGAGATAAAAAAAGATACATGCCCTGTTCTCCAAAAGAACCATCCAACTGTTCTGCAATAACACAGTAACAGCAGAACCACCAACAGCAGAAACTTAACAGTACTGGAAGAACATATGGGTGAAACAGAATACACATAACAGGAATACAAAGTGGCTGCAGGTCCTGAAAGCAGGCCACAGCAATCTCCAAGAACAGAAATCAGTCACCATCACAGTAGCAGACATCCAACAAAGTGTAAAGAACATGAAAAACTGGACAGCACCTGGCTCAGACATGATCCACACCTACTAATTAAAGAAACTAACAGTAGTGCATGAGTGCCTAGCAGCGCAGTGAACCAGCTGCTAGCAGTAGGATCCCATCCAGATTAGCCAATCCAAGGGAGGACAGTACTGATCATAAAAGACACCCATAAGGGAATAGCATCATCCAATTACCAGCTAATAACCTGCCTCCCCACAACATGGAAAGTCCTATCAGGCAGCATAGTCACCAGGCTACAAGATCTTATGGATGGGTGCATGAGTACAGCTTAGAAGGGCATCGGGAACAACACTAGAGGCTCAAAATACCAGTTGTTCATAAATAGAACAGTTGCCCAAGTCACAAGGTCAAGACAAATCAATCTGTTCACAGCCAGGATTGACTATGGGAACCCTATGACTCAATGCCACACTCATGGACCTGTGAATGCCTGGAGCTATTCAGAATCAACAAGAAACTAAGAACCTTTCTCAAGAACTCAGTGGGACTATGGAAGACAACACTGGAAGACAATTCAAGACAGCTCACACAAGTGGCCATCAAGTGCAGCACATTCCAAGGTGATGCACTGTCCCCACTGCTGTTCTACAAGGGCTTGGACCACCTCAGCCAGATAATCATAAGAACTGGATATAGCTACAGGTTCAAGAGTGGAACTACCATCAGCCACCTCCTCTACATTGATGATATCAGGTTGTATGCAAAGAGTGAATCAGCATTGGCTGCTGATCTACCTGACACAAATTCACAGTGAGGACATTGAGATGTCATTTGGACTAAAGGAGTGTGGCCAGATGGTAGTCAAGAGAGGGAAAGTAGTTAAGACTGATAGGATGGAATACTAGTGGGTCACATAGCAGACATATAGTCCAGTTACAAGTACCTTGGTATCATATGGGAACCAAGATGAAGAGGCAAGGGAGACATCAACATCCAAGTACCATCAAAGGTTTAGACAGGTCCTGAAGAGCCAGCTCAATAGAAAGAACAAGGTCCATGCCATCAATGTGTATGCCCTGCCAGTCATTAGATACCCTGCCAGTATAATAAGCTGACCAATGAAGGACCTGGAAGCTACTGATGTGAATACCTTGAAGCTCCTCAATATGTATGGAGATTTCTACACCAAATTAACACTCAGAGATGTACACCAGATGGAAAGGGGGCAGTTGGGATATGGTGAGCATCAAAACCACTGTCATGGATGAAACTCAGAGCATCCAGAAATACATGAGTAAGTTGGCACCAATGATGAGCTACTGAGAAAATGCCTGGGGAAACAGCAGGCATGGGAGGAAAATCAAGCAGAGGAAATGTCATAGCAAGACAAGACCCATCATGGGATATACTATCAGCAGATAACTGAGGTGGCAGATATTGGGAAATACTATCCATGGCTGAAAAGAGTTGGACTATGCAGGTGCAGACTATGCACAGATGTCTCAGAGACAGTCCAACAGATAGTGGCAGGATGTAAGATGCAGGTAGGAACAGCAGCATACACTGAATGGCACAACCAAGTAGTTGGCATTGTATATAGGAACATCTGCACAGAATATGGGCTAGACCCTCCTATGTCCAGACGGGAGATCCCATAGAAGTTTATGGAGAATAAGAAAGCTAAGATCCTGTGGACTTCCAGATCCAGATCCAGAGATAGGCAGGTGCTGGCCAGTGAACCAGACAGTGTGATAATAAACAAGCACCAGAAGATAGTGGTGGTGAAAGATGCAATATTGCTAAGTGACAGCAACATGAGGTAGAAGGAGTACGAGAAATTAGAGAAATATCAGGGCCTGAAGGAGGAACTGGAGG
>JANHZU010003167.1:73031-90151 GCA_032468055.1 Acrochordus granulatus | reverse complement strand
GTGCAATGTCATATTTTCATGTTTGATATGTAGTGGGGACTGTAGAGTGTGTGGTTGTGTGTGATAGTTTTTATGAGATCTGCATTTTTAGTTTTGTTTGTTATGTATCATAGTTTCTGTGAAACTATGAGTGATGCACTGACTGGGTGGCATTTTTAATTTTATACATGGTGCAATGACAATAAAGATTATTATTATTATCTGAGAACAGACACAAAATGGCATAAAACATGATGCTCTGTGAAGGTCACTTTAAAAATGATAAAGTATTTAAGGCATGACTTTTGTATTTGAAACCCTCTCCCATGCAGTGATGAAACCTTAAAAAAATAAAAAATCATTAACAGTTCATGTGCTGAGATCATGTTGACTTGAAAATTTTTTTTCTACTTATTGGGAGACTTCTGTTTTCACAAGAGAAGGGAGTCTGTATTAATGTTTTCATTGCTGATAGGCTGTGCTTTCCACTTTTGTAGAAGTTGGCTTGATTAACCTACAGAAAGTCAGTGGAGTTGGTAACTGTACATTTATACCTGCAAAGATTAGAGTGCTCTGAAAGCTACAGAAAGAACAGACCGTAAAATGAACTACGACTGATTATTGAAAACAATTTTAAAATTGAAATTAAGATATGACAAGAATTGTATTGCTAGATACAATTGTATTGCAAGATAGCTAGATACAAATGTAAATTAACGAATTAAAAAATATCCCAGGTTTCACTCTATTAGTACTTTGTTGTTGTTCAGTCATGCAGTCATGTCCAGCTTTTGCAATCCCATGGACTGCAGCATGGCAGGCCTCCCTGTCCTGCACTGCCTCCCGGAGTCCACCCAAACCCATGTCTATCACACTGACTATGCTATCTAACCATCTCATCCCCTGCCATCCCCTTCTCCCTTTGCCTTCAGACTTTCCCAGCATTACGGTCTTTTCTAATGAGTCTTCTCTTTGCATTATGTGGCCAAAGTATTTGAGGTTTAGCTTCAGTATCAGTCCTTCCAATGAACAGTCAGGGTTGATTTCCTGTAGGATTGACTGGTTTGATCTCCTTGCAGTCCAAGGAGCCTTCCTTATGGTCTAACTCTCACAGCCATACACTACTTCTGAAAAAAACATAACTTTGACTATAATGACCTTTGTTGGCAAGGTGATGTCTCTGCTTTTTAATATACTGTTTAGGTTTGGCATAGCTTTCCTCCCAAGGACCAAACGTCTTTTAATTTCATGGCTGCAGTCACCATCTGTGCTGATCTTGGAGCCCAAGAAAGTAAAAATCTTCTACTGCTTCCATTTCTAAAGGTTTTATTTGCCAGAAGTGATGGGGCCAGTTGTAATGATCTGAGCCACAGTCAATTCCAGGTCTTGTTTTACTGACTGTATAGAGCTGCTCCATTTTTAGCTGAAAAGAATAAAATCAATCTGATTTCAGTGTTGACCATCTGGTGATGTCCATGTGTAGAGTCGCTCTTAGATTGTTGGAAAACTGTATTTGTTATGATCAGATTGTTCTCTTGCGAAATTGTGTTAGCCTTTCCCCTGCTTCATTTTGTACTCCAAGGCCAAACCTGCCTGTTACTCCAGTTATCTTTTGACTTCCTACTTTAGCATTCCAATCCCCTATGATGAAAAGGACATCTTTTTTTTATACTCTAGAATCAAAAGTTCTAGGGTGAGTTCTAGAACTTGTCAGCTTCAGCCTTCTCAGCATCAGTGGCTGGGGCATAGACTTGGATTATTATGATGTTGAATGGTTTACCTTGGATTTGAACCAAGATCATTCTGTTGTTTTTGATACTCTACCCTAGTACTGCTTTTTCTCACTGTTTTATTGACTATGATGGCTACTCCATTTCTTTTAAGTGATTCTTGTCCACAGTAGTAGATAAAGTGGTCATCTGAATTAAATTCTCCCATTCCTGTCCATTTTAGTTCACTGATTCGTAAGATGTCGACATTCAATCTCGCCATCTCATTTTTGACCATATCCAGCTTACCTTGATTCATGGATCTTACGTTCCAGGTTCCTTTGCAATATTATTCTTTACAGCATTGGCCTTTTCTTTCACCTCCAGACACATCCATAGCTGAGCATCCTTTTGGCTTTGGCCCAGCTGTTTCACTCTTTCTGGAGCTACTTGTAATTCCTTCCAATCTGAGGGACACATCTGGTGTCCTATCTTTTACCCTTTTGTCACTGTCCATGCAATTTTCTTGACAAGGATACTGGAGTAGGTTGCCATTTTCTGCTCTTGTGGAGTCCTGTAGCCCATTTTTCACCAGATATCCAAGAATCCCAATAATATCTAGTGTCCTTGTTAACCCAGACGACCAAGCCAATATGGGTTTCTGTAAATTATGTCTCATCTTTTTTATGGGATGGAGACACTCTGGCTCCTCTGATGAGATCTGTTCAATATGGTTGAAACTCTGGCCTAGCTCTCATCTTCTTTGGAGCACAGAAGCCACTCAACCACAGCAAAGTGGTGCCTTACTGGGGGCTCTTACTACTAATGTAGCACAATTTTATAACATGTACATGACTTAGCAACTGAACAACAATAACCTTGCTAATCTGTTATGCTTGCAAATAAAAATTCCAAAAGATGCTTTTAAATTTTGTGTGCGAATTATAATGATTTTATAAGAAAATTAAGTTATATATTACTGTATACGCTTCTAAATAAATATAACATTTTCATCATAGGGTCTGCAATTAAAAAGAAAATTAATCTGGGGTTATATCTGTTGATGCTGGAGAACATATTGCATTCTTCCAGGTTATTTTAAGAAGTGTATGTATACACATACACACACACGTGTGTGTGTAGGGTACACAGTGGTGCAAATGGTTAAGACACTGGGCTTGTTAGCTGGAAGGTCTGCAGCCCGAGTTTGATACCCAAGAGCTGCTGTGTTAACAGGCAAACTCCCATTGTCTGCCTAGCTCCTGCCAACCTAGCAGTTCAAAAGCATGTAAAAAATGCAAGTCAGTAAATAGTACCACTTCAATGTCAAAGTAACAATATTTGTGTGCCTCGGCGTATAGTCATGCTGGCCACATGACCATGTCTTCAGATATGCTGGCTCTTTGGCTAAGAAATGGAGATGAGCACTGCCCCCTTGAGTCAGCCATGACTGGCAGGGGAAATCATTACCTTTACTGTGTGTGTCTTTGTGTGTGTGTGTGTGAGAGAGAGAGAGAGAGAGAGATCATCAGCCATTAAGTTGTGTCCGACCCTCGGCCACTGTATGGATCAGCACTATCCATGCCCTCTGCCTCACACCACCTCCTTCAGATCCACTATGGTCATCCCAATGTCATTCTTTATAATGTGACACTGAATACTAGGGCAGTCCCTTCTTTTTCTAATGATCACTCACAGCATGATTAATTTTTCAAGTGAGTCAATTTGCAAGACATGATCACAGTACAAAAGCCTTTGTTTGGTGATCTTGGCTTTGAGTGATATTTTTGGTGAGACAGTCTAGGACTTCTTTGTGATTTTTGCAGTCCATGGAATGTGTAAAAGTTATCTGCAACATCACAGTTGGAAAGTGCCTACCTTCTTCTATCTGTCTTTTTTCAGAGACCTAGTTTCACATCCATAAGTAGCATTTGGAAAAATTACTGTGTTGACAAATCTGCATTTAGTAGGGAGGCTGATATCTCTATACTTCCAGATGTTATTCATGTCAGACATTGCAATTATTCCGTGTGCTATATGCCTACTGATCTCAGGACTGCAGTCATCATGTTGGTCAGTTTTAGAGCCTAGGAGATTGAATTCCTTTACTGTTTTTATAGTCTTATTGTTGATCTGCATTCTGATGTGTGTTTTCTGCAATTATCTTTTTTTAATGTTAAAGTGCACTTTCATCTTTGACTCAGGATTAGCCACTTCCACAAACAATGTTATATCATCTGCATATTGGAGGTTGTTGATATTCCTACCACTGATTGGTAGAATCCTCCAAATGGTAGAATCCTCCAAATGTTCATTTCTCATAACTATTTTGTATTGGTGACAGGATGTAACTTTGCTGAGTGTCTAACCACATTGGACCAGCCTGGTGAATTATAGTCCATAACCATCAGTGAGGAGGCTTACATCCTGTAGTGGGCTGATTAGAGCTGATGATTTATTCCCATATGTGTATTTGTGCATGTGGCAATTGTAAGCTATCTGGGGGTTTCTGATTGGCAATTTTCCAGTGTCTTCTAAACTAACATTAGATAGGGAGAATGCTAAAATATTATGAATCAAATTTGTATAGCCACCCATCTCACCGAAAACGAATATCCCAAGTTTTATATGCTCCACACCAAGTACTTGAGAACACACATAATTCTTTTTTAAAAGCAATATATTTTGAAGACACTAGTTAATCTCTTTGTTCACTCACAAAAGTATAACACAACAGATCTGGAGTCCTTGTTTTAAACATCTTCATACACATCTCCACCCACACACACAAGGAGGCAGGGTATCACACTGGCTATTGATGAAATCATGAGCCTGGGGGGATTATATATCAATGCAACTTACTTCACCTTCCAACAAAGTTTATAAAAGCAGTCAAAAGGTCTCCCAATGGGCTTGCCAATCTCCCCCACAATTGTAAATCTGTTCATGGAGCACTTTGAACAAAAGATGTTAAAGTATCTCACATGCCCTCCCAAAGTCTGGTGGCAGTATATGGATGATACATTGTAATCATTAAGGCATCCAATAGACACAATTTCTTACAACATCTTAATAGTCAACAGCCCATGATCCAGTTCAGTTGTGAAGAAGGCATGCAACAAAGAGGTTTGGCATTTTTGGATTGGTTAGTAAAAAGCACAGCCAGTGGTCAGCTGATCACAAGTGTTTACTGCAAACCTACTCACATAAACCAGTATCTTTGTTTCAACTTCAACCATTCACTGGAAACAAAATGGAATAGCAAATTCACTGTTCACTAGGGCAGCCCATCTGTACACTTCAGAAGTTTTTGATTTCATCAAAATCCAGAAGCAGCAGTTCATCTCCATTGCACTGTGACAAAACGGCTATCTCTGATACTTGATCAAAAAGCAAAAGAACTTTACATGACACCAGGAAAAGACCAACCTTCCAGAGAGTCAACCTGATTAATCTTCTGACCGGTTGAAGTGGGAATAGAAAGGAAATGTTGTAATCCCTTATGAAAGGCACACTAGTAAAGCCATTTGTAAAGTCCTAAAAAGGTCAACATACATGCCTCATTCTCAGCTTAAAACAAATTAGCCAGCTGTTTAACATGTCTCAAGGATCACCCTCCACCTAATGTCATCTATAAAATCAGTTGTGGATCATGTGACACATCAAATATTGTTGAAACCTCCAAGTTGTTAGCCATGAGATGTGAAGAACACAAAATACTGAGTGACATTTGAACAAATAAATTCATCGGCCATATTGCACATGCCCTTGCAACTGGCCACATGGTCAACTTCAAAACTCTAGCAATCTTATTGAAACATCAGATTGGCTTTCGACAGAGAAGGGTGGCCAAATAATTGTTAATTGCTGCAATAAAGAACAATTATAATTGCACACATTCAAACGCTTTGGATTCTGCATGGCAACTAATTCTGTGCATTCTCAAACTATAAACTCAAATTTATTTCAGCATTCCAAGTTTTAATTGGAATTGAAGCAAACATATTCCTTCAGTCACAGAAGGATGTTTGCATGACAACTTGGTTGCTTGTAGCAATAATCTGAAACTCCTATATTGATCAGAAAGAAAAACCATGCCCACTGCAAATACATTTGACTGTAGAAAACTCTTTTGAAAAAATGGTGCAACACATTGTCGTTAAAGAAGCACTTAGTATGTGTAATGGAATCATTGAATCATTTAATTTTCACCATTGTATTCTGTTAAGTACCTTCTGTATGATGCTGTGTTGAAGTCATTAAAGGGATTAAATTAGTGATTACCTCCCTGAAGCAACACAGTGCTGAGGTTTACTTTTACTCATCTTGCCCAACTCTTCCAATATGTTGCTAGAGGAAATGGCTGTTATGAGTGTCTGATGCATATATTTATATTTATATATTTATAACAGGCAATGATAAATCAATGCTTGGGTCCATCAGTTTAGTTTGTTGTCACAAATGTAGGATTATGGATGATAAAATACTCCTTGTTGAGAAAGAATCGTATGTAGTACATAGAAACTAGACTTTTCACTGACAATTTTGTGTAGGATTTCTCCCTCTTATTTGGAGGAGAGACTGATATTAAGAGTTATAAATGCATATTCCAGCTTTGCAGATCATTGAACTGTACTTAGGAGCTTGAAAATACTGCATTCTTTCATAGATGGTTGATAATAAAAAGTTTTCAAGTAATCAGTTATGCCCAGAATAATCTCTAAGTAAATTCAGAATTAATTTCAGTTAATCAACTCTGGTACCTATGTATGCTTTTATTAGGAAAGTCAACATGCTTCAAATAAAATTACTTTTCTGGTGGATTTATGTACAAATATATTTGCTTACATGGATGTTTATCTCCCTCTTTTGGTGAAATGTAGGTAGCAATTACTTGTTACATTCTATATTGCTAAGATAACTTTAGAGTGATGTCTTTGTAATCTCCAGAATATCAAAACTTGAATGTTTAAATATTGTACTGCCTCAGTTGCCAAGAAAGGAGTAGCTCAACTAATCTTTCAAGTAAAGTGAATTACATGCTTACAGCAGCACAGAAGCAGCTTGGTATATGTTGAAACCAAAATACCTCTACATTTTTTTTGATATTGATGATTCATACTTCCTTTTTATATGCGCACTTTTACCATTGATTTCTGGGGTCAAAGTTGAAGGGCACTTGTTATTTTCATTGCATCTGTATTTTGTATATCCAATAATGTAGACTGAAGCTATTAGTATCTAATCCTTTCATCTTACTGCTTTTAAAAGAACCCCTGAAGCATTATTTGTTATAAATTCATCTGTCATAAGAATTAACATGCTCGTTTATTTTACTGACCTTTCATTAACAATGGGTAGGAAAATATTCCTGTAGTAAATTCAGAGATCACTTTATTAATACTAACAATCTGAGCATGTCTGAAAGAAAATCTTATTTTGATTTATTATTTCAAAAATTGAGTTACATTGTATTTAATTTTGTCAGATTTAGCATTTTAGTGCAGATTGTTTGAAAGATTTTTGTTGAAATTTAAAGGAAATTTAAATAACCATAATTTAAGTATGTCCAAATATTAGCAGCATAGGGTGTTGTCATAAAGAATCAATAGAAATATATCTACTAATGAAAATTAATTGACTAAACCTGTCTTAAAAGTTTATCTAGATCTAGAATAACAGTTTTTGATAAGCCACAAGGATTTATATTTAACTTAATAAATCATTTCACAATCTCATTGTGATACTTTTCCATTTTAAAATATGCATTTCTTATTTAAATGTAGTATATTCAATTTAGAATGTAGCAAAACATTTGCTATATTAACTTTTTCCTTATGTTTCCTAATAATGGTTTTTTCCATATTGCATGGGCGACTCATGCACTGTTTTTTTATATTAAGAATCTAGCATGATTCCACTCTGTCCGCTGGCCAACTGGCTCTGCTGGCCCGTTTGGACCTAGCTTAATGCTAGTACAAAGCGTGCATTGTATCTTTCTAACAGTTTTTTCCATTGAAATGCCTTTTTTTCTCCATTTTTTTATTTACAAAATTATTCTTATATTACTAGTTAACCGTAGATAGAACGTAAATCTTCACTTTCAATAAGGTAATAATGGAACAACAGCAGCCTAATTATTGTGAGGAAATTCACAACAATGTTTTGTGTGTATGCACACGTATCCTGATTAACAATTTATTTTAAAAGATTTAAGATTAGACATGTTTTATTTCTTTTCTACTATTTTTGGATACAATAAATCTACCATTATAAGTCAAGAACAGCTTTTAAATTAGTTAATATATACAATCATACTAGCAGTTGGGGATGAGAATGAACTTTTGTCAACAGATCTTTAGCATTCCCAGTAATAATCCCAAGCCTAATAAATAGATGCAAAGTGCCAAAAAATCCATAAACATATTCACTTGTGATTCACTTGCATTTTTTCCCCAAAAAGCTTTGAATACTGTATATGCTTGATGATTATCATATAATGCATTTCAGTTCAGATTTGTCTCCTTCCTAACATTTTAGTTTTTTATGTACTTTTTGAATGAGAGGGCTATATGGTTGGTCATAGGCTACAAATAATAATTATTTAAAAATTTTCTCTTTTTTTTGTTTTTTTAATGCTGTATACACACAGCATTAAAGGGAGGTCATTCTAATCCTCACTGAAATATTGAGGAGGAAAGACTAATCCTTAAAGAACTGATATTTAAGAACAATCCTGGCTTAAAATTAGCTTGGTTTCACTTAAGTAACTTTTATAAAACTAAAAATTGGAAGGAATATTAATGCAATATATTTGCAACCGTAAAAGCATACCATTAAAAATTGTGCATGTCAATAAATAAGATATTCCATCTAGGTAGTGTGAAAGATAATTATTTATAATTAAACTGAACAAGCTGTAATGAAAAAAAATTAAGGCTATAATTTCTTACATGAGTTTAAGTGGATTTAATCCTACTGAAATGTGCAGTTTTCTTCCTTCATCTCCCTATTTTATAATAAGCCAAATGAAAGAAGAGTGCAGGAAAAAAGAGTTGCAATGTATCTTGCTAGTATTGAAGAGTAGACAACTGCATTATAGAATCTTTTTATCAACATATCTTGAAATCTTTAAAGTAATTCTTGAGAAGGTTTAGTCAGTTTTGGGAAGTTTCAACTATTGAAAATTATTCATGTATGAAATAGTAACATCAATATGTTTAAAATAATAGTGACTTTTAGCTACTAAAATACAAAATATTAGATGTGGCAAACTGGTTTTAGTTCTCAATGTAAATTTTGTGATAAAAATGCAACTGTTTTAGGATGGAGATTGATACAAATCTTAATTGAAGACATCTTAAGTAATTCAATTTCCTCTTGTCAAAGAAGAAATTTAAAGGAAAAATCATGCATGAATATGTTAAAGGAATCCATTTTGAATAGACTCAGAAATTACTCTGCAGCATTGATCCAATCTCTTTCTTTTCTATTCTTTTTGGTCTATACTTTTGAAATTCAATGAGCGATATTATAAAACTCAGATTCATGTTGAATATATTGAACACAGTCTTGTTGGGTCAGTCTCAGAATCTACTTCAATTATATAGATAATTATATTTTCCTGATTATCATAATCATCTGCAAAACTTATCAGATTTTTGCTGATAAGTGTATAATGCATACTTAATGACTAAACTTTCTGGAAAGCTTGGTCAAAATAGATGGATGATATTCTGTTTTGTGGAGAACACAATAAAGTACACTGCTTAAGTTCTATTAATGGAGCATTCTGGCAGTCACTGGCTAGCTCCATGACTCTTGAATATTTGATGTCTGTCTCCTGATTGTCCCCTGAGAATACTTATAGGGTTTCCCCCAAATAAGACATAGTGCCTTAAGACTTGAACATTCCATTTAGTTTTGATAGCTGTTCCAAGGCATTTTTCCTGTAACTATGGCAAATCCATTTTAAGTACAATACTACCTAATCAGTTGTTGCTGCATCTGATATGGTATTTTCTAAGTTGTATACATAAGAGAATTTCAAAGAGTTATGTATTGATAGGATTAAAAACCAAATTGTTGGAAGTTTCCTGTATCATTAAAAGTAGCCACTAATTTTATCTTCCTTAAACAGTTGACTTGCTTAGGTTTGTAGATAGTATGATAATCCATTTGGACTTCCATTGAGAGCTTATTGAAGTCTTCTAAAGAAATTAGAAATTCCTTCTTTCTTCATTCTCTAAGACAAACAGGTTGCTCCCATTTTCAGTACTTAGTATCTTTCCTTTTTTGAAAATAGGTTTGGAAGGATTATATAGTAATCCTTATGAGGATTCTGTAATCTTGCTTGTATCATCTTTGTATAGGGAACTATTAAATATCCTACCATTCAGCAAAGCAGGCAAATTTATCAATAAGTAAAACTGCTTTCATATAAAAAATGTTATTTTCTTGCTTAGTAATTAAATAATCATTCTTTTGTTTAACTGTTGAGGTTTCTGCCCAGTTTTAGTGGGGAAGAATTTAGTTTTTTCTCCACTAGATGTTTAAATAATTCTGTATTCTCAGCAGCTCAACATTCAAGCTTCATCCTTATCATCGTCTCATTCTCTTAATAGAAAATCAGTTGTAAATGCTTAGAGAGCCACCATCTTTCATAAAAACAGCATCTGTTTCTAACTTCAGCTTTTTATTTTCTATCTTTCATTTTCTTTTTTCTTTTTTTGTTGATAAATCTCCCAGACAACAACAGTTCTGTAGAGAGTTTAAATATGAAGGAATGGCAGGACGGGCTAAGGGCACTTCTACCGAACATTAACATCAACTTTGGTGGACTGCCCAATGCTACTTCCCCCTCCAACGCCAACCACAGTGTACCAACGTCCAACACTTCCACAACCGACAGCCTGAATTGGGACAGCCCTGGGAGCTGGATGGACCCCGCAATCATCACAGGTAACAATTTCTCGCTCATTCAGCTCCATTGACAATTATCAAGTGCCTATTTGGCACAAATTAATTCTTTTTTGGAAAAAAAGCAATTCAATGCGGTGGTCTCTTCCAGCTTCCATCCACCAACTGTCAAGAGGCCCAGAAATCTTAGAACAAATGAACATTAATACCCCCACAACTTTTTCTTTGCATGCCTGGCATTTTTCTTAGCATATCTTAGGTTTCTTAGGTTCCCACATCAACTGATGGCATGCTTTTCTCTGCAATACAGTTCCTATGGTACTGAATTTTAACTGGATTCTTTTTTTCCCATTAAAAAGCGATATACTCCACTGTTTGTAAAGCTCTCTTTATAAGGCTATTTGTTTTCCTTTTAATGGTTAATTATGATTCGGAAAGTTAGAAAAGTATAATTGTATATGATTATGGTTGAATGTCTGGGCAAGTGTGAAAAATCATCTTAAGGAACAAATGGCTCCCTGGTAAACTCATATTCAGTTGTATTTGAAAAACTATATTAATAGTCATTTCATTTCTGCAAGCTAATTCTTTTTTCTGATCTTGCTACTGATTAAATTATGCTGTACTACTTCAAAAGGGTAATTCTTACTTGCTTTGAATTAACCTATTTCTCCCCCTGTGTTTCTCTTCTTCCTAGGTATCCCAGCCTCCCCTGGAAACAGTTTAGATTCTCTTCAAGACGACAATCCACCACATTGGCTAAAGTCTCTTCAGGCTCTCACAGAGATGGATGGCCCCAGTGCTGCCCCAACACAGACCCCCCACAGTAACCCCTTCAGTACACAAATTCCATTGCACAGAGCCAGTTGGAACCCCTATTCCCCACCTTCAAACCCTGCCAGTTTCCATTCTCCTCCCCCAGGCTTCCAGACAGCTTTCAGACCCCCCAGTAAACCCCCCACAGATTTACTACAGAGCTCGGTGTTGGATCGTCATTAGGAAAAGTACAAAAACATTAGAAATGCAGGAATTGCTCCTCCCAGATTTCCTGTACCCACCTATGGCCCATATTTTTCTTTCTGAAGAATCCAGTTCCTGATCAAAAATCATTCCCAACCAGCTTCCAAATGCAATGCAATCACAGGGTCATAACTATTATCTTTTTTTCTTAAGTTTTGCTAAGTCAGTGTTTGAAATACACTGTTTAAAAACTATTTCTTTAAACACACTAAGAGAGAGAAATCAAAGTGCATAATATTTTCATAAATCTTTTGCACATAATTATTTTAGCCTAGCAGAAAATGTCAAGTTGACAATAGCAGAAAATAATATAACATTCAGAATCCAGTGCAGAGATATAATGGAGAGAAACAATGGCTTAACATTCTTGTTACATTTGTGAGTTGATTATACAGGGAAATACTTTTTTTTCTCTCTTTTGAAGGGGTGGGACAATATTGTCAGTAAAGTTTTGGCATAAAGTAGGTAAAGGATAATTTGCCTGTAGAAATAACTGACATGTTGCTGAGAAATGGTATAAAAGAGGCAATTTTTTAAAAGTTTTGGCTTTAGATTTCAAATGTAATGTTTTAAAAATATCACAGATTTAATACCTAGCATAAACATAATATAATTATAAGCAGCTGAAACACGAGTGATATTCACTTCATTCTTTCTGTATTCTTGTCAGTCTTTTTTTTTTAATCACCTGATTAAGACACTCTGAGATAGCACTGCATTGGGGCCACAAGATCATCATCAGGAGCGCAATCTTTGACAACCTCCACCTGCAGCTTTTACTTAACCTTGTAGTTTCTGGACGTTTGTGCAGTATTGAAAGACAGAAAAAAAAAGAACATAAAATTAAACATGGTTATAACCTGACGCTAAAACTAAAAACAAGGAAATGTACCTCTTTCTTCAGAATTAAAACTAAAATCTTAAATAAAACAGAAAACTTGATGACAGCTTTTTTGTGAATTCTCTTTTTTCTGTTCATTCTATCTCAATTTCTGTGATAAAGTTTTCAAAAGATTCTTGAGACTCTGTACTCCCCTTGGAGCATTTGACATCCCTACCTTTGCACCATCATTTATATTTTTATGTCATGTCCTTTTTTATTTGCTCAAATAAATGCAACCCTCCCTGGGAATTCTCTTCCCTCTGCTTTTAAACTCAAGGATTTTTAATGTAAACAGACCAGACTGTTTTATTAAATTATAATTGGTACTTTGTAGTATATTTTAATAGTCATACCTTATTGGAATTGTTATGGAATTAGTCATACCTTATTCATTTTAAACTTATTTAACTTAATATATTTAAAGATCATATTTTCTACCTTGATTAGACTTCATATTTTAAGAAATGAAAATGATTCAGTGTACTGAGAAAACATTTGATCCAATGAGGGAGTTTTGCAAGCTGAAAAGTACATTTGTAATTCTTGTCAATTTCCCACAAATACAGAAGTCAAGATATACAAAGAAGGCAACAAGAGAGAATTTCCATAATTTCCAAAATTCATGTTTCCCAATAGTTGGAATGTCTCTTTCCCACTTCAGAGAACAAATGTTGGCATTTGTCATTATTTTTTTCTACATATCAGTGTGTAGATAATCAAGAAGTTTGAATTATAAAGGCCTAGCTAAGATAATTTTTAGTCTGAGAAATCTGTGCAATGTCATTCTAGGAACGAACTGTAACAGAATGTCTTATCTTTCCAGCTTCATGTATGCTTCTAGTTTAAACAAAGCTATCTGAATTTCTGAAACCAGTTTTCTATGACAACTGAATCAGCAAATGCTGATTTAAAGGATTTGTCAGAATATAAATTTGGGAGCATAGCAAGAGGTTTGAAGCTACTGTTAGCTAGAAATTATGGAAATTCTTTAATCCTACCTTCAAGAAGGCATTTAGTGGGACCTTTTGGTTCTGATAGGCCATTATCCTTTACCAAAAGAAGTACTAGGACAGAACATATGGAAGCATTTTTTTTTCTAAGGCTAGACTAGACTTCTTAGGCTAAATAAACCTTAGTTCAAATTATTTGAAGATCTCCTCTGGTATGCAGTTATGCAATAGATGTAACAAATGATTGAGATAATCCAGAAACTTAATAAAATTCAATTTGGCATTACATATAGTATGGGCCATATATTCCATATCAAAGTGTATTTAATAAAAAAAACCTTCAAGATGAAAACCACGACTGTGCATAATAAAAATTTGGACTGAAATTGAATGAAAAAATGACTAATTTGTGTTATTGTAGAAAAAATAGCCGAGTGTATAGTACGGTTTTATAATTTCCATTTTGATGCAGTTGCTGCACAGAAGTCTAAATAGATTATGTTGGTGCACTTAAACTTGTAAGCAGCAAAAGCTGTGAGTTAGGGAGATTACTTCTTTTATACCTACAGAATGTCACCTACCATCAGTTCTAACAGTCCATAAATTGTCGACATTGTTCTTTTGGGTTGGAAAGGGCAATTAATTACTAATTTTTCATAATTAATGAACTGTTGTCTCCTTTATATCTTCTTAAAACAAGATTTAGGTTGGAGCTATGTTAGCCAAGATAGATGGGGACTCGTGTAACTCAAATCTTTTCTATTTTGTTTCTTCTATTGTAGAAATCTCATTACTGCAGTTGAGCTTATTTCAAGCTTCCACTATGTTAACCTGCCGTGATTAAAGAAGATTGGATATACCAATGAAGATGTTAGGGAAAATATGCCCTATATCAAAGCTGCATTTTTTTTCTTCCCAAAATTGAACTGTAGCTTTGTGAACTTGTATGTGTGTGTGTGCGTGCCTTCAAGTGAGTCTTGGTTCCTGGCAAATACTGGACTAGTTACTGTAGTTTTCTTCTTGGCAAGATTTTGGAAGTGGTTTGCCATTGCCTCCTTCCTAGGGCTAAGAGAGAGTAACTGGCCCAAGATGACTAGCTGGTTTTGTGCCTAAGAACTCACAGTCTCCCAGCTTCTATTTTGGTGCCTTAACACCGAATTGGCTCTTTATAATAAGTAATGTATTATTTGTATTCTAAAGTCTTTTTTTAAAAAAACATCTAACATTTATCTGCTTCTTGTATATTTTCTAGCAGCTTCTACTTCTTGGATCTTAACATTTTGAAGAGAACAATATATCCCAGATGTGTTGTCTGATAATACAAGTTTTAAAATGGAATTCTTTAATATCCCTGTATCTGAGTCTATATATGACATTTTTACTGACAAAAAAGTTTAATGTTTTTCCCCAAAGTGTTAATATTTTATTAAGCACCTACTCGGGGAGTTTGAATTTTTTTAAAAAATTAAAATGTTATCATTTTATGATAAATATTTCCAACCAAAAATATTAAAGATTCCAGATTTTCATTTTTTTAATCCTTTGCCATATTGAAATGAAATTATTATTAAATAGTTAATATTTTTGATTTTATTAATTCCTAGATTTATACTGATGGGTTTGTTTTCTATTGGTTTATTTAAACTATCAGCTATCCTTGTATTTTATAAAAATTTTGGAAGAATTTTCTGGAAGAACGTAGTTATGACTTTTGAAAATTTACTACTAACCCCAATAGTTCTGCAAAATCTTCAGATTCCATCCTAATGTATTTAGTTGAATTACTAGAACTTGAACAAGTTAATATTGTCTGCAGGTAAATGGAATATGTAATTTTATCTCTTTTTTATAACTTTAATTTCCTTATTGCTATAAAAAACCTTTTCTATATTTCTATAGCAAGATTAAATAATGAACAGGATAATGAACAGCCATGCTCTTCATGTTCTTGAAACTACTTCTGATTCATAATTATTCTTTATTAGGCATTGATTACATTATAAATTTGATATGTTGAAAAAGTAATAGCCTAACTTAAAAGTTTGTTTTAAAAATAGTTCCTTCCACACAGTCAAAAGTTTTAAACATCTCTAATGCATATACTGATAGAGAAAACATATAATTTTAAAGAGTGAATAATAATCAGCAGTTTTATGATGGGGCTAGATATATTTCTTTTTGAAATGGTCTGATTGATTAGGGTACATAATTTCCCCCATAATTAAATTGAGGTGCTTGGTCTTGTAGTTTAGTTTATTATTTTTAATCAATATCATGGAGAGAAAGAAGTCTATAAATATAATAATGGATTTTTGTGTGGTTGAGGAATTAACAGTATTTTAAAACTGCAACATCATAAGAACATTCACAAATTTCATTCAATTTCTCATTTCGGAATAGTTTTAAATGCCTTATAGAACTCATTTGTAAGTTCATCAATATTAAAAAAAAATCCCTATAAACCTCTGATTGTAAAAATGAAGAGTCCAGCTATTAAGTATTCATTAAAGATAATTCCAGAAAATTCAGACAATCTAAATACTTTTTCTGTTGCAAGTTTTTTAGAAGTGTATAGTTATTTTAAAAAACTGCAAACTTTAATATGTTTAATATTTGCGATGTGACCATTAATCTCATTTACTACTTTTAGATATTTAATATAATACTTTTTATAAGCATTCTAATATATATCTATGTCAGGGTTGGTGGTAGACTTCCCCAGGCTGATAGTTCTGGGGGATTTCAGTTTGCTGTCCCTGGCTTAGGAATTCCTGATCTTGGGCCCTACTTGAGACAGTGGTCACACTCCAAATATGATTTTTTTGTCAGAGCAATGGCAACATGACCTGGTGGGGGAACTTTCAATATCCCCCTTGTCATGGTCAGATCACACTTTGGTGTCCTTGAGATTCTCTTATGCCATACCCCTCTGCAATGAGGTTGGATCTGTTTGTGCAGTCTGTCCTCGGTGCCTAATGGACCTGGAAGGGTTTCAGAGGGAGCGGGGGGATGTCCCGGCAGTATTGCTGCACAGTCCTGCTGAAGCCCTGGTTATGTCCTGGAATCAAAGGACAGCCGAGGCTTTGGATATGATCTCACCCACGTGACCTTTCTCTACCCATTGTACTCAATACTCCCCATAGTTCATGGAAGAGTTACAAGTGCTGAAGTGGGTAAAGCGACACCTGGGAAACCACTGGTGGAAGACAGAAGAATCTGACAGAACACGAGCTAGAGCCTCTGTCAAGGCCTACCTTGTGATGATAAGGGTGGCAAAACATAATTATTTTTCCACCATTATTGTGTCTTCAGAGTTTTGTCCTTTGGCTCTGTTTCGAGTCACCCAATCCCTTGTTGGAAGGGGGAATTCAAGAAGTTTTCTGCAGGGCTATGCAGAGAAATTTGCAGAATACCTGGCAGATAGTCACCTCAAATTCAATCCCAGTTGGATGTCATGTGTGAGGCAACTCCACTTGAGATGCCGAGTGAGGAGTCTTGCCCAGTTATCTGGGAACAATTCAATCCTGTTGCCCCTGATGAAGGAGACAGGGTCCTCAATGCTGTCAGTGCAACCACTTGCCAATTAGATCCTTGTCCCTCCTGGTTGGTGAAAGCCTCCAGGGAGGTGACTAGCAGGTGGGTCCATGCAGTGATTAACTC
>JANHZU010003166.1:113613-125432 GCA_032468055.1 Acrochordus granulatus | reverse complement strand
AGCATTTTAGCAGAGGCTTGAAGGTTTTGTATGAAAATTGACTGATATTTGGAACTGTTCATACTTGCATCCACCTTGATGAAAGTCTCAATTCCAGCTGAAGAAAAGCATCCCCAAAGCATAATGCTGCCACCACCATGCTTTACTGTGGGTAATGGTGTACTTTTGGTGATGTGCAATGTTGTTTTTGCACCAATTGGAATTATGGCTGAAAAATTCAACCTTGGTCTCATTTTCCCATATGGTTTTGTAAGACTGGTAAGAAAGGCTCTCTTCTTGCCATCCTACCCCACAGCCAGACATATGAAAAATGGGGAAGTTATTGTCACATGTAGTACACAATCAGTAATGGAAAGGTAAAGGTTTCTCTTTCAGTTATGTCTGACTCTAGGGAGCAGTGCTCATCTCAGTTTCACAGCTGATGATCCAGAGTTGGATCATCACAATCAGAGCTTCTGTGGTCATGTAAATGACATGACGATATGCCAAGGCACACAGAACACTGTTACCTTCCCACCAATTTGGGTGGTTCTTATTTATCTACTTGCATTTTGCATGCTTTCAAACTGCTAGGTTGGCAGGAACTAGGGCAAATAACGAGAGCTCACTTCATTATGTAGCGCCTGGGTCTCAAACTCGGGCTGCTGACCTTCTGGACAACAAGCCCAGCATCACAACCACTACTTGCCAGAAATTCATGCAGCTCCTTTAATGTGGCTGTAGGCCTCTTGCAACCATTCAACAAGAGGAGGCCTACAGACTCTTGCACCAGTTTTCTTATTTTTTATCAATTTTGGAGAGACATCCAGTTCTTGGTAATGTCACTGTTATGCCATATTTTCTCCATTTGTTGAATGGCTATCTTCACTGCGTTCCATAGTATGTCACCTTGGATTTTTTTTTGCGCCCTTCTCCTGACTGATACCTTCGAACAATGAGATTCCTTTATGCTTTGTAAGCTCTTTGCAGACTATAACTGTTGGTATAAAATGCAACTGAGTAAGTATCAGAAAAATCCTTCTGGAACAGCTGAACTTTATATGGCCTTGATCAGAGTCAGTTTAATTGATGGTAGGTGTGTACTATTTAACATCAGTTTGAATGGTGATTGGTTAATTCTGAACACAGCCACATCCCTACTTATAAGAGGGTGTGCACACTTATGCAACCACGTTATTCTAAGTTTTTTATTTTTCCCCTAAAAGAATTCAGTTTGTTTTTTAATTGAATTATACAGCTTATATGTTATATTAAAGATGGGAAAAATTCTGAAGTGATTTATCTTAGTCTGATTTTTTTACATCCCAAAAACTTGGCATTTTAACAGAGGTGTATAGACTTTTTATATCCACTGTAGAATCACCTCAAACAGAAGCACCTATTCCTAATCTAACAGGTTATTATCACAGGATATGAAACTGAGGTCCACCAAAAAAATGAAAAAACTAACAGGAACCATTGTTCTTCTATACATCTCCTGCAAAGGCTATCAAACAGTGGGATCTAGGAAGTTCTTGTCCGATATTGAAACATACTTTAGTGAACCACCAACTACAAGTTTATACAGTCAGTTTCACATGCTTCAGTTTCAATCTATACAAGCATTTCTTTTGGGGGATAAAGACAAAATCAGATCCCAAACCACTGATGATTTATTTGATTATAAATTAAAAAAACTTACACCAGAGTTCATAGTAGTAATTGCAGCATTGAGACTGTCCACAGCAATGGCCTGTTTCACAACTGTAACTCTGATTGTTGATTCCTATGCAGGTTTCTTTGTCCTACAGTTTAAGAAAGAAATATGTTACTAACGCAGCAATTTAAAAATTGGGGAGGCTCATGTGAGTCCTAATCCCACAAACTAAGCCTTGTGAGTGTATTAACCCAAGCCTTAAATCAGGGGTGTTAAACCAACACCTAAGGTTAAACCAACCTTAACAACTTTAAGATGCATAGATTTTAAGTCCCAGAATTCTGGGAATTGAAGCCCACACATCTTAAATTGCCAAGACTGGACACTCCTGGCTTAATTAATTGTCAAGATTATGGATATATAGTAGGTTATGAACTTCTTCAATAGGTTATGGATAGCTTGTGGCTATCCAAAAAGCACACAAAACTAATTATCCCTTGGAAATGAAATAAAACCTTTATTAGCTTAAGCTTTCTTGATGTGATAAAATCAAACAAAAATGCTGTGTTTCAAGAGAAACAGTTATTAGTTGCATTGAAATTAAATATTTCCTATAAATATCAGTCTGTTCCCATTACTCATTCTCCCTTCTCTTTTAAGACTAGATCTGTATATGCAGTGGAAATGGATGGAGATGGGCTGCCAGAAATATATACTCTAAAGTACAGAAAGTTAACAAAAATTCTGAATGTTCCTTTAATAAAATATTACCTTCTGCAAGAAAAAAGCAGGCTTTCTTCTGCAGTTTTGTCTAGCAGAAGTCTACATATAGTTCATTTTACTACTGATTTTACTACTTCATGTTATCAGGCTCTGCTTTATTTAGTTGAGCTATCTAAGTGTGTGGCAAGGCAACTATTAGAATTGTCAATGTGATTAATGCTGACTGAGGATTTTCCTCCAATTCTTTCATTTCCAAATGCGTTTCAAGCTACTGTTTAGCAAGGTTTATCCTAGTATAATCTTTTTCAACAACCTGGCAAACATATTTCCAATCTGCAATGTCTATGACATAAGAATTTCCTCTCTGACTTTGCAGCTTCAGCACAAGAAAGGGTGTAGGCTTAAAGTTGGCCTGGACCAAGTGGTCAGTTTTATAATACCATTTTCATTAACCTCTACAAGGTAAATATGTTTTAAATTAATGCACTGGGGAACACAAAAACATTCAAACACAACAGTTATTTCATCTTGATCGCCTTAATATAGCTCAAACAATATTTACTACCACAGAATCCTATTATGAGGATATCCTTTCTACTTAGCGATACAGTACTATATGAGGGGGGATCGTAAAGTTTTAATTATCACAATGAACAGAATGAGGTAGAAAGTTAAACTTGGTATTGTCAACTTCAGTTGTCTCCACACAGTGGCCCTGCAGAGCCACACATTTTTACCAGCATTTCTTGATCTTCCGCTACCCATCATTATAAAAGTAATGCAATTGCCTCGAGAACCACTGTTCCACTTCCAGAATTACATCATCTGTGTTGTCAAATCGTTGACCTCACAGTCGCTTCTTCATTTCAGGGAAGAGAAAGAAGTTGCTAGGTGTGAGATCAAGCGAATGGGGGGATGGGGAGAAATTTCATAGCCACACCTGTCAGCTTGTACAACGAATGCTTGGGTGAAATGGGTGCGTGCATTGTCAGCTAGGAGATGTATAATTTTGCTGATCATACCACAATGTTTTCTTTCACTGCATGTCGCAATTTCTGCAGAAGGTTGCAGTAATAGGTGCTGGTGATGGTCTGACCCTTTAAAAGGTAATTGGTTAGGATTATGCCACGATAGTCCCAAAATATGGACAGCATGACCTTCTCTGCAGATTTCTGCACCTTTGCCTTTTTGAGAGGGGGGGAGAGGCACGTTCCCACTCATTGTTAATCTCTTTGGTCTCCGGATCAAACAGGTAGACCCAGCTTTCATCCACAGTTATGAGACATGCAAGGAAATCCACTTCGTTCTGCTCCAACAGAGTCAACATCTGCTTTGAAAATTCTCATCGAGTTTGCTTGTGATATGGAGTCAGCAAGGGGGGAACCCATCATGCTGACACTTTAGACATGTACCGTTGCTCATGTATAATTTTTCACATACTTCCATAACTACGAACAACTTCATTCATTATCATCTGTCTTTGAGGACAAGAGCCTCTACTTTCTTCACTGTGTCAAAATCATCTGTGATTGAGGGTCTCTTGGATCGAAGTTCACTGTGAGGGACATGTTCAGTTTGAAAGTTCCTTTTCCACCTCACAACAGCTCATACGATGGACTTTCATCACTATAAACAGCTATTATTTCATCATGGATTTGGCAGGTGCTATTACTCTTCAATGGAGGAATTTGATAACATGCATCCGTCATGCACATTAATGACATCTACTGGCTCCTGAAACTAAACAAGTTGACATAAGTAGCTGTATCGCAACAAAGTTTAAAAAACAGGCATCTGGACTGGATTTTTCTCAAGTCGAAGACGTTTCACCTTTAATCCAAAAGACTTTCTCAATTCAAGTCATAATAGATATAATTATCTTATGAAATGAATGAGCAAGTGTGATTAACATGGTATATTAAAATCATGAGGATAGGCCTCAACTCCAGCATCTGAAATTGTAGCATTCACAATTGCGGTTCTCAATTCACATAGACCGAATTAGATTATGATTTGCCAGTGCAGAAAGATGTGATATCTTTGAGGTGGATTCTCATGCATCAGATTTTTATTCAGATCTCTTTTTATAGAGGATTCTTTAAGCTGCATGTATTTGTTTCCATGTTAATTTTAGAGTATTCCTCACTCTTACTATGTGGATGTGTATATTTTTTGTACTTCCACAAAAGAATAGGGAGATGGTAATGGTATGGTTTGAGCATGTTAGCTATGTTTGCACAACACCTCAAACTATACTGTGGGGATCCAGTCAGTGTGATTAGTTTATGGTTCAGTCTTTCACATGGTACAAAAAATTAAATCAATAAATTATAATTCAAATATAATAGGGGTGTTGTGTGAATGTGTGTGTACTGAGTAATTAGAGCATTTGAACAGCTAGATCTTCGGCCAGAGTGCAGTGTGATAGTCATTTGACTTCATCAGAATATGCTTATTTTTCAATAATGTCAGAAAAATGTTCAGTTATATAGTTGATTAAGAGTGTTCACTTTCATTGTAGGAAGAAAGCTGTGTTAGTCTATAGTAGCCTCTTTTCCAAATCTTATTAAAAAGCATATGCCTTTTTGTTCAATGGAAGTAATATGGAGCTTCCAAAGCATATGCCTTTTAATAAAATTTTAAAAAGGGGGTTACCAGACTCCTTCAAATTTTTTGTTCAATTTCATGTAATGCTCATTCAATAAAATATTTTCAAATATAGCTCCATGAGTGTAGATGAAGATTTCTCCATGAGTGACATTTTATCTTACTTGGAACATATTAATCAATATTCTAAAACCAAGAATATATTTTATGTCTTCAGGATGAATTTAGATAATCCAGAATATAAGTTTTCCCTGCATAATCAGAACTGTTATGCATTGCACCACAGGTGTATGTATTGCTTCAATATATTTAATTCATGATGCTTTTGGAAGTGATAATAATCTAAGAATTGACATACAAGTAAATTATTGTTGGGGCACATAATATATTTCTCTAAATAATCCTGTAAGTAAAAATAAGGAAAGGTGAAATGGCCACATATTTTAATTTTATTTAGGTTTTTATACTGTCTTACAGCTGCCATAGTTTGCTTATTCATCACTCTTTAGTTATATAGCCCATGCTGTTAAAAAGAATTGCTATGTCATTTATGAAGAGACATGCTGACCCTTATCAAGGGTCATTGTTCTCACAAATTCTACTAGTTTTTAAAAGCTAACTACAATTTATTTAAAAGAAGTATGGTATTCATACCATAGAGGAAGCTGAATGAATCAAAGGACATGATTTAGGGTGAGTTAGGTTATAAATTACTTCATAATATGGTATGCATATTCCGTAAAAAATTTTTTGTGAATTGTAAATTGTTTAGAAAACCAGTTATTAAAGTTGCATCCAAAACATAATAATCCTGCTTTTGTTTACATCTAGATGCCTGTCTTAGGTGTCAAGCTGAAAACAAACAAGAAGATTGTGTTGGTATGTTGTGAGTACATTCTTTTGTTATTCACTAAAAGGTTTTATCTTAGTAGGGTGCTTTTTAAAGCTTCAAGTAAATGTGTCTTATTCAGTAAAGCTTCTCTTGAATATATTGTATAAAATACTCAGAAATATTAGGTTAATCCTTTACATATGAGTATTTATCAATACAAAACTAAGTATATTAGTGTTTCATTAGAAAAATAACAGTTGCTATTTCTTTCCCTGTATCTCTT
This sequence comes from Acrochordus granulatus, assembly GCA_032468055.1. NCBI lineage: Eukaryota > Metazoa > Chordata > Lepidosauria > Squamata > Acrochordidae > Acrochordus > Acrochordus granulatus. The sequence continues at coordinate 119,351 of JANHZU010003166.1, read as the reverse complement.
TTTTGTTTTTAAAAACAAAAACAGTTAAGAATCATTTTAAATTAAAGAGAATGATCTGGTTTCATAACTTATTTTCAGTTAAGAAACAGTTAAGAATCATTTTAAATTAAAGAGAATGATCTGGTTTCATAACTTATTTTCTTTGGCCGAAGGAAGTTTCATAATTTTGCTTTTCTATTATTATTGGATAGGATGATTATTTTGAAAGATAACTTCATCATTTATATGATTCATAAATGGAACATTTTAAAAAAATAGGAGAGCTGCCAAATTTAAGTTAAAATAGCTTTAAGTTCTTATGTGTACTTAATTTTTCCCATTGAATTGATTCATTGTTCCTGCTTGATTTAAGTTATGATAGTACACTTGAAAGAATTCATGGTTTTTGTGGGAGTTTGAAAATAGGTTCAGTCTTCCTACAGTACAATTGGATATCTAATAGATCTGATAAAAAATCCATGTAATGATTTAATATTGCATACAAGACAATCTCAGACATGAAAAAGAAAATAATATGTGAGGAAGACCAAAAGGTGCTCCTGCCGCTTGTCCCATATTTCCTGCATTAATGGAGAAATTATTTACAAAGAGTTACATCTTATCCAGAAATGGAAACCCGAATTGTGCAGGACATATAGCATCAGGATACAGCATACATATCCTTCTAATGCCTGATGCTCCCATTTCATCCTTTCTAAATGATACCTGATACCTTATCAAATAAAAAAATCTAGGGAGTTACTAAACAAGACATGTTTAAACAATGTATCTAACTTATTTAATCAGCTAGAATTTTATTTAAACAAACCATTGATACTTTATAAGAAACCAAGAATCTGAAAAAATGAATGGTTTGTTCTAGTCATAGGGGAAGGAGCAGAAAAGGGGAGTGCTGATGTTCAGAATGGCTTATGAGCACTATGCATGTAATTCATATAAATTGCTCAAATATAATTGTACATGTAGGATAAAGAACATGAAAAATACTGCCTTAACTTCCCTATGCTTAAAAATGCACAGTAATTTTTTAAAAAATGTAGGAATGTATAATGTTCTTAAGGGCAGATTTTGTACTTTGAATTACATATTCTCATAAATGATTTCTAAATTGTAGTTTCAAGTTGTTTTTCTTTTTCTTTTAGTGGTCTGGGGAGAGTGTAATCATTCCTTCCACAATTGCTGCATGTCACTGTGGGTGAAACAGAACAACCGTTGTCCCCTCTGCCAACAGGACTGGGTAGTCCAAAGAATAGGCAAATAATATTGCTTCTGGTTATTGCACCAAAATTGCTTGAAATATTACACAACTAACTAATGATATACTTTCTCTATGAAAGAGAGAAGAAATCACAGCATGGCAAAATCAATCTTATTTATTTCTACAAAGGGACTTGGATTTGAAATTTTGTGTAAGTTTACTGGTTTGTTGTTTTTTAAAAATGTTCCATCAGGAATTTAGTTGCAGTATTTAAGAATGTATCTAAATATTTAAAATGAACACTTCCTTTACTAAGGAATTATTTAGGGCTTATCAGTCATTAAGATGAGCAATTTCAGCTTGAAATATTGCTACTTTTTCTCAAAATGAAGTTACTAGTTAATAAATAATTGTTGGTGCATTGTTTTTATTTTGGCTTTATCATTATTTCTTTAGGTATTGATACATGTGTGTTTCCATTGTGCTTTAAGATAAAATTGAATTGACTTCCTTTTTAAAGTATGTTATCTTCTTCACACACAATTAAATATTTTATCCTTGTGAAAAGTGTATGTTATTTGTCCTTATAAGATAATGTATTTAACACTTTCACATTAAAAAGTCTGGAACTTAGAAGCATAAACTAGAATGGATAGTAATTAGGAAATTATGTATTTGTTATATTTTATTTATTAAATTTATATGCTACCCATCTTACTATCAAGCATCTCAGATGATCTTACTTTAATGTATAGGGTGGGATTCAGATGTTTGGGTTTTGTTTTCCTGTAGAAACAGGCCAAAAGACAACATGCTCACATTGAAACTATGAGAATGTGACATTCTAAATTGTCTATTTATAAGTGGTAGTTTTGAAGTGTTTGGAGTTTATGTACTTAATATATCTATATCTTGTTCTTCAGCCCAAAGGGCTTTCAGAGTACCTTTGAGATCATAAAGAAGATAATTATTGCTTTCAGACTTAGAATCTCTAAAGAACCACAGAAAGGAAAATGAGAAAACTCTCATACAAGTTCTTAATATTATTTGAGTTTTTTTTATTAAATGCTGCAGACATATTTATACTTGTTTTAATCCTTTTTGGAAAATAGGTATGATGTGGAATTGCTTTCATCCTTCAAAATATGCTTATTACCCTCATATGATTAATTTATAATTAAATATAAGGTTACATTAAAGTACAACTTATTTTGTATCTTAAAATAAGATGTGAGATTTCAATCCTCTTGCATCTGATGTAATAATCATATTTGACCATTTATAACCCCAACATTTTGCTCCTACTACAATAGGCCTTCATAAAGGCTGCTACTGTTTTCTGAACATATTGAAGGACAAATGTTTCTTACTGCTGCATGCTTATGAGACTAAGTTGTACCACAGAACATACTACCCAAGCAAACACAGTTTGATGATTGAAACTTAGACTGTAACTTGGGGTTGATGCAAATTAATCTGGCTCGAAAACATTAGTTTACTTGTAAAAACATTATTCCTAGTCTGCTTGTGTTCCCGTGTTCCAAAATGCCAGTTCAAAAGTGTAACAGTTCTTTAACTGTGGAGTCAATTTTTATGAAAAGTCTGTATCTTGATGAACACATTTTAATAGAGAATTTTAGATTATGGGCAAACTAAGTGGATTCTGAAAGTGTTGAATCAGAGCTATGAACATTAAAGGATGTTAACTGCTATGAGTTGAAAACCTTTGGATAAAATCTTACTGCTTTCCTGTTGTTCCAGATTGGTAATTTTAAACTGTAATAGTTAAAAAATAATTCTTATATACAGTGGTACCTCACAATACGACTAACTCACAAAACGTGAAACTCACAGGATGACCAAAAAATTTAATAAAATTTATTCCGCAAGACGAACAAACTTTGCGCATCATCAGTCAGCGTGCTCTGTATTTCTTGTTCAGGCAGCAACTCCGTGCGAGAGTTCTGCCGACACAGCAAGCACGCGCGTTCTGCTGACTCTACTGCGGGCTTTACTGCATTGTTGCACAGGCAGCAACCCCGCGTGAGAGTTCTGCTGACGCAGCAAGCGCATGCATGCATTCTGCCGACTCTACTGTGTGCTTTACTCCATTGTTGCACAGATGGCAACCCTGTGCGCGCTTACATTCTGCCAACTCTGCTGTGTGCAGTTTACTCCGTTACTGTGTTTGTGACTGACCTTGCCAGAATCCTGATCACAATGAACCCCCCTCTCTTGTTGCATAAACAGTGTAAATTAAGTGAAAGGTGTTCAAGAGATGGAACTCTCGAGACTTCAGACTCCAGATTCAATCTCCAGGCAGTCCCCTCCCCCTCCTCTTCTCTCCCTCGCGCGAGCTGGGATTTCTCAAAGCATGCACACACACACAAAATAAAGCAGAAATTTTCCTTGTAAATTCCCCCTCGTTGCCTGGCACTCTTCTCTCACAGAGGCAAGAAACATTTGCAAACCGCCCACGAAATACACCCGGAAATGCATTGCTAAAGGAAAAGGCAGTTTTGTCTCAGCAGCGGCAGCAGCAGATCCTCTGAGCCAGCAGGGGGCGCCAGACAGCAGACACCCAAGCAGCAACCTTGAAGCAGATCTGTAAGTGCTAGTTAGTTCTATTTCTGCTTTATATCGTTTGTTAATCATGATTACTTGTTTCAGATGTTAGGGACAATCATTTCTACATCAAATTCCATTGAAAATGATTTTTGGGGGCGTGGAACGGATCATCTGATTTTCTCTTGTTTTCAATGGGAAACCTCGTTTCACTTTAAGAGCATTTCGCACTAAGAGCGTTGTTCCGGAATGGATTAGTTTCATCTTGTGAGGCTCCACTGTAGAAGTATTTGGTAGAAACATAGATTTGGAAGGAGCCATTTAAACCATTAAGGCAGCTCCCTTAATGCAGGAATCCAAATTATAGAATCCAATGTGACTTTAGGATGCCTAGTAAAGAGGAACTTCTGAGGAATTGCTGTTACTGTTACATTTTTCTAATGTTCACTTGAAATCTTGTAACTTATATCCATTCTATCATGCATTGCCCAGAGATGTCAGCTCTATGAGGCATACTCGGTCAGGAAAAGAGAACTACAAAGGTTTCAAGTGTGCTTTATTGTTACAGGGTATAATAATACAATCTGAAAAGTAATTATTGAATACATGATTAGCACTGGCTATATAGAATGATACTACTTAACCATTCTATTTGATTGGCCAAATAAGCAGAGATTAAAAACAATAAAAATATTCTTGGTCCAGGGTGGCAGTTTTTCCATTATAGCAAAACAATATTTTATGATTAACATCAATAAAATGATTGTTTTACATACTGTATATTGATAAATTGTAAGTCTTTATCATATAGTTGAAAATCCATAAATATCTTTAAAAGTTACCACTTTTCCAGAAACATATTAACCATTAATATTAAAATATGTTTATTTTACCCATATAGTATTTGCTATCTATCAATTTACTCTTCCAGAAAAAAATAAATGACAAGAAGTCTTTATTAAACGGTTTCTGAAGTGCCTGAAAAAAAATACACTTTTTAGGCTAAATTAATCTCATGTTAAGATCATAAATATATTAATATTGTTAAGATCATTATTGGTTTATCATGGGAAATTCCAAGTCTTTGTTCCAAATTCTTGCAAATAATTGATAGTGTTAACAATTGCAAATAATTGATAGAGTCTATCCTTCAATAGATTGGTTTTTGTTTCTTAAATCAAGAATTTAAGGCTTGTCTCTATTGGAGTTCACTGTTTTTTTCAGCTAATTTCTCTAACCTGTCAAGATAGAGTTTCATTTCTGTCTTCTTAAGTAGTTGCTATCCCACTGAATTTTTTTTATCATCTGTAAATTGTATGTATTTTTATTTCCATGACATTATGATCTTATGGCCAGTCGAAGTAAAAAGAAAAACTAGAAGTTAAATTTTTATTAAAATAAAGTTAAGGAGTGAAGTACATTACATAGTAGCAACTTTCAACACCAACTAGTCATAACTGAACAGGTAGTCCTTGATTTACACCTACAATTGGGATCAGAATTCCATTGCTAAGCAAGTCATTTCCAGTTTTATGACCTTTTTATAACTGTTTTTAAGCATATAACTGCAGCTAAGTGAATCGTGGTTAACTGAATCTGGCTTCTTCCATTGACTTTGTCAGCAGATGGCTAAGAAGTTACAAATGGTGATCACATGACCTGGAATGCCGCAATCATTGTAATACATGCTGATTGCCAAACACCTGAATTTTGATCATGTGACCGGTAGGATACTGTGATGGTCATAAGTGCAAGAACTGGTTATAAGTCATATTTTTCAGTGCCATTGTAACTTTGAATGGTTGCTCAAGAAATGGTTATTAGTCAAGGACTAGCTATACGAAAGTGGCAAACTATACAGAAAATTTAGTGATTTCATATACAGTGGTGCTTCACATGACGAGATTAATCCGTTCTGGAAGAACGCTCTTAGCGCAAAATGCTCGTAAAGAGAAACGCAGTTTCCCATAGGAAA
>JANHZU010003166.1:78261-88662 GCA_032468055.1 Acrochordus granulatus | reverse complement strand
CTGGCTCCTCTGATGAGACCTGTCCAGTATGGTTGAACCTCTGGCAGAGCTCTCATCTTCATTAGAGCACACAAGCAAGGTAGTTCCTCACTGGTGGGTATCCCGATATGCTGGAATTCAAATTTAATCAGCTACAACCTGCGTAATAGGTATGAAGCCTGCCTAATGGGAATCTATTAGACAGCTAAACTAAAATCTCTGCCATATACAAAAGTTTCTTTTTGACAATCACTTTAGTTCTGTTCTAGAGCAGGTTTATTTACATTTCATATTTCTTAAATTGGATAAGATGAAGTAGGAAATATTTCAAAAGTATTTTTAGTGATAGCAAAAGATATTATGAAAGGAATGTCTTCTTCTTTCTAGGTGTTTCAACATACCCAATAGCAAATATATTCCCATTGAAGAATTAAACCTTTCTTTTGCTGGGCAAAAACTGTCTTCCCCTTGAAGTCCATACAATAAAGCTAATATGGGATTTATTTCATATTTTTGCATTTAACCTTTTAAGGGTTGTTTTAAAAAACAATATTTAATGTACTTATTCCAAGGTATTGGTTGTTCTTAGTTGACCACTGGACAACATTGGCATATAGCAACCAAAATATTTTCTTAACAGATTTTAATGACAAATCGTGCATTCTCTTAGCAGGAATAGCAAATGTTTAATCATAAATATTTTAATGGCTTCAGGGATTCATGGTATTCAATGACCATGTTAAATGATAATAATCACATCTGGTTTATTAGTATAGTAATTCAGTAGCTTCTCTTCAGTACTTATTTTTTATTATATTCAGAGTGCTACTGTCATGGTCATTTATAGCTGTAATATTTTAAAGTGGCTCATTTGTTTGTTTAAGGACAGTTTCACTATATACACAGAACCATGGTGATTCTCCATTTGAAAATTTATTTGATACATTGTACCACTGCCATCAAAGAACTACTACAAACTGCCAATGTGTAAAGCAATGGTTGGCACAGAATAGATCTCGTCTGGAGGCATTGCTATCATCAGGTCTGACTATTTAAGAAATCTGTTACAAAATAAATCAATCCTGAATAGAGGACTTTAATAGAGGGAATTGTAACTTTTTGTGAATGGTAAAGGCTCTGGAAATCCCACCAAACTGGACTGTATGACTTCCTACAAAATGTTTTTATTAAAGAATACTTGAATAGGCAAAATGGAATCTAAATCTTTTTTAAAAATAAAAAAGTCATAATTTCTGCTGCCATCTTTGGAGTCCAAATTTACACTGAAAATTAATAGAGCATTTTATTTTGGAGATCTGGGATCCTAGAACCTACTACATTTTGTATTGTTCAGTTATATGTCTCATTTACCTGGACAAGCTCTAAGATTGCCTGCCTTCCTTTTAATTTCCATAGGTTATTTATGTTATATTTTCAAAACCTTTTCTACTAAGATTTTGAGACTACTCTAGTTGTTATAGACTGTTCCATTTTCTAATGTATGTTCTTAAGTTTTTATATTATTTTCTGCCTCAAAAAAATGAAATTTACAATGTGCTGCATTGTACATGCTGCACTGAATTGCTGTAACTAAAACTAGGGAGAGACTAAAAACAATTATCTTTCCAATTCTATTTTCCTCTTGGTTGTGATTTGGCTCATATAAAAACGGTAAATGTTTTTCACAGGTAGAAATGATGAATTACTTTAGCATTGTTCTGTGACACATGACACTGAAGTACTACTGACATTTGACATTACCAGAAGAAGGCCTGGAATGAGGTCATCTTAAAGTAGAGCCACAAATGCAGTGTGTTAAACAGAAGACTCAGATGGGATAAATGAAAAATAGATGGAACAGAGATGAATTTTTTTCTCTTCTTTTTTGTTCCTTTCCCATTATAAATTAATCACCTGTGTGAGTATATGTGGGATGTAGTATGATATTTCCAAAATCATCACTATACAGTACTTGAAAAATATCTATAGCAATAACACAGGAACTAGAGACAATATTACAGTGAGGCTTAAAAATCTTTGAACTCTTTTAAATTTTCAATATTTCTGCAGAAATATGACTTAATATATAATCTTTACCACACAAGTCTTAAAACCAGATAAAAAGGCCATAGGGTTTAATGGACTCTCCGGTGTTGTTTAATATTTACATGAATTGTTAGAGGAAGCCATTTGCCACTTTGGAGTATGATATCATCAATTTAATCACCAGTTTATGTTATTTTTCTAATGCCTTTTTCCTTTCTTGGGCTTAATTCATTTTTGCTAACTGCAGTAGTCAACATTATTTCTTCTTAGCTATCTCTACACTCCCTTGGATTAAGAAATATTTTCTATAACTGTGCTACTCCCTCTTCTCTAGACACTCCATCACATCCTTCAAGAGTGACAGTATGAGCTAAATTAACCAAAAGTGTGATGGAAAAGAACAGATTCTTATTATAGCTCAGTGAAGGAACATATGTTTTGAACACAAAAGATACAGGTTCAATCCCAGCAGATACAGGGTTATTTCTAGGAAATTATTTCTACTATCAACAATTGCAACAAAGTTTAAAAAACAGGCATCTGGATTGGATTTTTCAAGTAGAAGAAGTTTCACCTTTTATCCAAAAGGCTTTCTCAATTCATTATAAGCATCAATGTTTCTTGTCACTTGTTTACTCAGGATCTTCTATACATCATTGGACTCCTATGAAACTCTGATAACATTCAGTGATAAAGTATACAAACATTTAGACAATCCAAAAGAAAGAAAATACCTTTTCATAGAACTATAGAGAAATCTTTAATAATGATAATAGAGTGCTTCCAATATCAAATACAATTGTGGGAAAAGGAGGGGCTGAGCCAGGAGTGAAGAGTCTCTACACATGCACAAACACCAAAGGTCCAACACCTTGTGAAGACTGTTATATTTATCTGAGAAGTCCAGGTGTTGAGCTGTCAATTGGAGAAATTCTTGTGAGCTTGTAACTCCAACAAACCTGTGGATTAGAATTGACCTGTCTGGACCTGCTTCTTTGAGCCTAACAAAAATGCTTATAAATATTTACATAAATACATTCTGCTTGAAAGAATGTGCAACACTTTTCATACACACAAAAATTTTATTGTTAGAGTTATAATAATGTCTAAATAATTAATATTCATGTGTCTAAATAATTAATATTCTCTATATCACCATTTCATAAATGTATGCCTTCTAGATTGTATAGGATAAATCTCCCAGCTCACTAGCCAATGTCAGGTAGGGCAAAAGTTAATTTTAATTTAATTTTAAAAGCCCCCTAAAATGTAAACTAAAAAATAAGAAATTTACAATGAAATAATAAGAAGACTGTGTATAATAAATTTTGTCTAGAATAACTGTAAATTATAATCAAATCTTAAAAGTCCTGAAGAACTGAAACAGTATGAAAGCCCTAGAAATAAATAAAATTAAAAGTTGGAGACTATCATTCTTATTTTTAAAAAATTGTAAAAGGAAACATTGTAAAAGGTACATTGGTATGAATAAGGTAGCCAACCATACCTCTCCCAAGTAAAGTTTATAAAGAAAAGAAACTATCAAGCTAAAGAAAGAATGCATATATTTTATAAAACCTATTTTTAATGCCACCTTATATTTTTCTTGGGAAAAAATTCCCAATTATTCAGTAAAAGAGTAGAGACACATTTTAATGCCCATGCATTTTAGATCCTGTACCTTCTGCTCCAGTTCATTGAATGTTATATTAACCTCTAAAGGATCAAGGAATTGCCTTGCAATAATTATTTGTGCAGATGTTTTTCATGCTGCTGTTAATACTGCCGAATATGCTGCTTTAGCATTCTTTACCAGTTGTGATCTTTCCATGTCATGGTAAAAAGTTTTGCTTAGCCCCTAATAATTAAATAGTCTTTCAAAGACAATGTTTGGAGCAATTGATGCAAGCTATACTGAAACACAAAAAGTGTTGGAATTAAATAGTTGATTGGAAATACTTAACTGCAAAGCATAGATCTTCTGGCCACCATAATAATTAGAAGTGCGCTGTTTATTTATCTATTAAATTTATTTTCTCCCTCTTTGCCAAAAATAACACTCGGCATGGCTAATAAATGAAATACAGATGAAAATGTTATTACGTTTATAGTTAAAGCATTAAATAAACTAAAACTACAGTGTAATGCATCAGTTAAGAAATAAACAGCCCTTCCGGTTAAAAATAAACAAGCAAATTCGTTTCACTACCAAACATTTCTTGAGGTAAAAACACCTTGACCAAAAGACACAGAAAGAAAGAGGCTTGGCTTCTCCTTGTTCTCACAAAATGTGGGCTCCAAACACACAATTTTTCTAGGGATCTTAAATCCTGCATACAGGAAACAAGAGCTTCCGAAGAGCTTACACTCAAAATGAATAGACTATTTATGGCTTACATTTTTCACTGTGTCTGACATGGGTCCATCAAAATCCATCAATGACATGTTCTTCTGTCATCGTCTGTTTTTTACTGCCACTATATGTAAGATATTGTGACTGGAGAGGAACATTCACTTACATTGGAGGTAACAGAAATCCTGTCAGTGTTTGCTATGCTAGAGATCCTGTTCAAGAACTTTGCAAAGATTAACTTAAGATTCTGGTAAGGTCATTGAGCCCTTGGGTTATCGGTTTAAGTATGCATTGCATAAGTTAAAGCTTCTTATAGGCAGCTTTAATTTGCACGTTTAACCCTCTGCAAAGGTTCTGATTAACAGCAAACATCAACGATCCAAAGGTCATAAGAGGTGAACTATTTGATCTCCTGGGTCCAATTATGTAAGATTTGTAGAACTAGGTTTTCCATCAGGGCCATGCAAAGAGAAACAGATCATTAATCAGAAGGAAGCAGAAAATATTTTATTCCCCTTTCTCATGTATATGAAGAAAACCATATATGTAGGAGCTGGAAACTGATGTGAACAGGTTAATCCAACAAGAGGTTTAATTTTTCAAAATTAATTTACAAACACAACAGCTAAAGCAACAATTAAATATTAGTCTCAAGGTTATTAAGTCTTTATCTGGAAAGCTAAATGAAATCAATAAGTATTTGTCAGTTTCAGAAAAGCAACCTGTATTAGACTAAAATGCATTGTCCAGAGAAAAGCATTATTTTTGTTGGGGCAAGCACTGAGAAGGCTGTGCTTCTAGCAGATGCCAAGATGCAAAAAAGATTGGGTGAATTTCTTTCAAAAGATATTCCCTAAATACCTCATTAGCAAAAAATATTTTGCTAATATTTGGAAATATTGGAATATTAATACCGCTAAGTGGGATCAGAAAGACAAATATACATACCATGGTCTAGTTTATATTCAAATCAACATTCCATACACAGAACCCTCCCAGCTACGTGTATAACTGACATACTAAAAAGAAAGGCACAATCGTTGCTAACCCACAGTCCATACTTCCCCATGTCTGGAAATGATTATGATACTGAATTTGTAACTATATTGAATAAAGTTATTCTTTTTTTAAATTCTTTTTCTTCATTCCTTCCCCTATCTTTTTTCTTCTTAATTATTTTGGTTTGTATTTTATTTTTGATAGAAATTTAATAAAGTATATGTTTTTAAAAACAAACAATTGTACACCAATGTAGCACAGAGCCTTTGGACAGCGTGTCCAAAGAATAGCTAAACAGACTTCAATATATTTGTTTTCTAATCTTTTTTTTTGAGAAAACATACAATATACTTATGATGAAGTTAAGTAACTGGATTACGTTCATCCATTGCTTGACTTGATGTTTTCATGAAGACATCCGTACAGTTTTAACATAAATGTACTTGAGTGCTCAACTTCCAATGAATTTAGGGTTTTTTTAGAAAATGTAATTTTCTAGAAGCTATTGTTCTAGAAGGCATATTTCAATGGTTTTCTAGAAGGCATTGTTATTCTAGAAGGCATATTTCTATTCATATTCTAGAAGGCATATTTCAATGGTTTTCTCATAGATGCTCATGGTAATTAGAAGTAATATGAAAAGCTAGTTATAGTGTTAAAGAAACAGCAAAGGTGTTTGAGGATTTCTTTTCAAAATATTTACCAAGCTGCATGTTTACTAAATAAAAATATAAAATATATCTGATTATTAATCTAGCAAACAAATTAAACACATTGAAGCTTGATTATGGGTTAATCCAGTGGGTGATCCAGTTTATTCAACAAATTGAGACTAAAGAAACCATAAGTTACTACAAGTGAGTGAACTAGAAATTAGGCTTCTTAGATTGTCTAAATCTGTTTCTGGTAGAGCTCCACTGGTTAATAAATAAACATGTGTTCTTTAGCTATACTCCCCTTCACCATGTTGCTAGATGACTCTTGTACTGTATATGCATGCAAAGGCCTAATGGTGGTGCTAAAATGTCAGTTTCTAAAAAGGGAGAAAGTGATGGCCTTTGAGTTTCCTTTAAGAATTGTTTCCTCATACAACCTGCTGGCACATAACTCAGAGAAAAATATCAATAGACTTGGAATGTCAGAACTACAGAACCTGTGGGTTATAAAAAAAGATTTTCACTGACTCTAATTTGGATGATTGTGTTTCTAATCACATCAGGACTAAAAAGAGGGAACGCATAGAAATTTACACATTTTCTTTTATTTTACATAATTATGTTCACAATTATGTAACAATCATGTCTTTTAATACTACTAAGTTGCATGGTTTCCTACACCTGATTTTTCCCCCTCAAGTAATGAAATTCAGTGATTGGAATCAATTCGATGCCATTTTATTTCTTTTGAAATTTATATAAGTGCATATCTCTGAATATGATTCAGGATACATCCTCCCCATCCTAGGTGAACAAAAGCAAGGAGTTCTTTTAAATTAACTTAATTTATTTGACTTAGGCATTGTCCAACTTCAAGCAAATGAATCTCTCCCTTACAATATAACAAAAAAAGATGATATATAACAATTCAAAACAAAACCAGCAAAACAAATAAGTTAAAAGCAGATAAAGAATACAATGAGAAATCTGACCAACAATAAAACAGACTCAACCACCCTAGTCCAAGGTCTCGGAGAACAGCTAGATCTTTTTAAGGCCTTCCAGAACCCCATCATATTGGGAGTTACTAGAGATCACAGGGGAAGCTTTATCCAGAGGGCAGGGCATCTCTCCTGCGTTATCCAGTCAATAAAAAGCAAGTTTGAAAATAACAGAAAACAAAACAAAAGATTATGACATCTATCCCAATGCACCCACACTCCAAGAATCCCATAGTTTTCCATTTTGTTTTCAGATGCTTTTATGGAACAGCCACATCTTAATGGAACATCAAAGAGGCAATTTAAGTATCTGGAGGTAGCATTAGGTTTCAATATAACTTTGTTTTAAAAATAGTTCTAGTACAGTGATACCTCACAAGATGAGTAACTCGCAGGACAAGCAAAAAAATTAATAAAAAAATATTCCGCTAGACGAGCCGTGACTCACGAGACAAGGAAACTTCGTGCCAAACCTTGCACATCATCAGTAAGCGTGCTCTGTATTTCCCGTTCAGGCAACTCCGCATGAGAGTTTTGCTGACTCTTACCTCGTGCTTTACTCCATTGTTGAAGACAGCAACCCCGTGCGATAGTTCTGCGAATGCAACAAGTGTGCGCGCATTCTGCCAACTCTCCTCTCACGCAGTTTACTCCATTCCCATATGGGCAGCAGCACGCGAGTGTTCTGCCAACTCTCCTCTCGTGCAGTTTACTCCATTCCCATACGGGCAGCAGCACGCGTGCGTGCGTTCTGCCTACGTTCCTGATCGCAATGAGCACTGCACAATCAGCTCACATGGGAAATTTCCCAATGGAGCTCTCCTCTCTCACTGCGTAAACAGCGTAAATTAAGTGAAAGGCATTCAAGAGAGAGAACTCTGGAGACTCCCGAATCAATCTCCAGGAAGTCCCCTCCTCCTCCTCTCCTCTCCTATCCTCTCCTTCTCACCGGGATATTCTTAAAGCTGCGCAGCGCACAAACACACAGAGAGCAGAAATTGTCCTTGTCCTTGCCCCAAATAAAGCAGAAATCCCCCCTCGTCACTTCTCCCCTCATAATACAGAGGGAAGAAACTTCCAAACTGCCCACGATGCCCAGGAAAGCTATGAGAAAAAAGACCCTCTTAAGGTGACAACAGCCAGCAGCAGACGAGGGCAGAAGCTGCCTCGAAGCAGATCCATAAGTGCTGGTTTGTTTGCTCTATTTCTGCTTTATATTGTGTGGTAATCATAGTTACTTGTTTCAGATGTTAGGGACAATCATTTCTACCTCAAATTCCATTGAAAATGATTTTTTGATCAATATTTTTGGGGGCGTGGAACGGATTATCTGACTTTCTATTGTTTCCTATGGGAAACTGTGTTTCTCTTTATGAGCATTTCGCACTAAGAGCGTTCTTCTGGAACAGATTAATCTCGTCTTCTGAGGCACCACTGTATGTTCCTTTGTTGGGAAGGTGATGTCTCTGTTTTTTAACATGCTGTCAAGCTTTCCCATAGCATTCCTCCCAAGGATGAAGTGTCTTCTCATTTCATGGCTGCAGTCACTGTCTGCAGTTATCTTGGAGCCCAAAAAGGTAAAATCTGTCACTGCTTCCATTTCTTCTCCTCTTATTTTCTAGCAAGTAATGGGATCAGATGCCATGATCTTAGGTTTTTAATGTTGAGTTTCAGAAAAAGCTTTTGCACTCTCCTCTTTCACCATCATCAAGAGGCTCTTTAGTTTCTCTTCACTTTCTGCTATTAGACTGGTATTGTCTGCATATCTGAAGTTGTTGATTTTTTTTTGGTGTGAGTTCTAGAAAGGTTGTAGGCCTTCACAGAACCGATCAACTTCAGCCTCTTCGGCATTATGGTAGGGGCATAAACTTGGATTACTGTGATGTTGAATGGTTTGCCTTGGATTCAAACTGAGATCATTCTGTTGTTCTTGAGATTGTACCCCAATACTGCTTTTATTGACTATGATGGCTACTCCATTTCTTGTAAGGGATTCTTGCCAACAGCAGCAGATATAGTGGTCATCTGAATTAAATTTGCTCATTCCTGTCCATTTTAATTCACTGATTCCCAAGATGTATCTTATGTTTGACCATATCCAGCTTACCTTGATCCATAGACCTTACATTCCAGGTTCCTAAGCAAATTTGTTCTTTGCAGATTTCGGCTTTCCTTTCACTACCAGACACATCTACAACTGAGTATCCTTTTGGCTTTGGCCCAGCTACTACATTCTTTCTGGAGCTACTTGTAATTGTCTTCTCCACTCCTCCCCAGTAGCATAATGAATACCTTCTGATCTGAGGTGCTTATCTTCTGGCATTGTATCATTTAGACTTTTGATACAATCCATGGGGTTTTCTTGGCAAAGATATTGGAGTGAGTTGCCATTTCCTTCTCCGGTGAATCATGTTTTATCTGAATTCTCTGCTATGATCGGTCTGTCTTGGATAGCCCCTGCACTACATAACTCATAGCTTCATTGAATTATGAAGCCCCTTCATCATGAGAAGGCAATGATCCATGAAGGGACAAAGTTAAATTAGGAAAATACAATTAATCATAAACACATGGGAAATATCAGTAATCAGATATACTGATGGCTTGGTAAACTGGAGACAACATTAATTGGATAATTTGATTAGAAAGCCTGAAACTAATGACAATGCACCATGTTTTGATTGGGAGCTGCCTAGTGTTGGTTCAAAGATCAATGGTTATATAGTTGTTCAAACAAATAAATCCATTATATTTACAATTTGATATTTATACTTCATAGAAAAAAATTAGAGGCTGTGGCAAAAAGAAACAGATGATGAAAAAATGGATTAAAATATCACATACATAGAATCTTTAACACAGCTAAAGACACAACTAACTGCACCTACTGATTGGCAACAAGCAATAATAATAATTCCACTGTGAAAAAACAAAGGGAGCAAACAAGAATGCACACAATATTGAGGCATCTCACTCTTGAGCCATGTAGGGAAAATGTACGCCAACAGAAACAAGATTAAGACTATTTATAGAACCACAACCAGTAGAAGAACAGATGGGTTTTAGAAAAAATAGAAGCTGCACAGATGCAATTTTTATGCTTAAACAATTGATAGAAAAGAATTTGGGATACAATAAGAACTTCTTTGTTGCATTTGTACTGTAGATCAGGAGAAAACATTTGATAGGGTTGATATGAAATTTCTATGGCAAACAATGACCCAATATGGAGTAAGTGAACTTCTTATTAGATTATGCAAAAGTTTACAGTATATAGCGATTGCAGAAGTGTAGTTAGAACATCGGAACTCTTCACAGTAACATTTGAAGTAAGAGAGAGATGCATACTTTCACCACTATGATTCAT
>JANHZU010003166.1:39997-55789 GCA_032468055.1 Acrochordus granulatus | reverse complement strand
GGTCTTTAAAAATGGTCACTGTCTATGCACTCTGTCCAACATCCTAAATTAGGCAATTGGGCTACTGCTTTTTACTCTTTTCTTCCTTAGTGTAAACAGTAGGCCAGTCAGGTAGAAAAAGGCCTGTCCTCAATATGTAGGCTTTTGGGATGATGGGTGCTAAATCTACTGAAAGGTAACTGTGGATATTGTGGATGGCACATTGGGGAACCTCTAAAGATATTGTATATTAATGACACTTGCTGTTCTAGCATGACAATTTGCATCTGGTCACAAGGCAATAGAATAAACCCAGGAATTTGGAATTTTAGAGTGGTCATGGTTATTTTCTTACCTTGGAAAAATAGATTTTGAAAATGAGAATAGTGCTTAGGTTTCTGAGATATATTTATTAGGTAAAGACTACTTGCTTACTGATATAAATTGAGGATGTAAGATTATTTGATTATGTACCATTAAGCTGGTACTGATTCTTAGCAACCACATAGCCGGGCTTCTTCCAGGATAATCTGTCCCCATACTGGATCTTCACATTTTCCAATGGTGCACCCATCATGGTTGTAATTAAGTCCACCTTAATGTTGGTTGTTCTCTTTCTTTCTATTTTTGCTAGCATTATAGATGTTTTTGTCCAAGGCCTCAACAGGAAAAACACTTGTTTCTATTGTTCACAAAAATCATTATTACAGGGTTAAAACCATCAAGGGCTTGCTTGATGAATGCTATTTATTTGCGTTCTGGCACACTCCAATTACCATAAAGGTATCCAGAGCTGCCAATACCATTGTTGCACATGTGTGAAGTAAGAATGCCATGAAGTGGATGTGCAGAACACAAAACAGTTCAAATTGTGCTTCACTGACTGTAGAAAAGCCTTTGATTGTGTCAGTCATGTCAAACTATAGAATGTCCTTAGGAAATGGGGATCCTACAACATCTTATTGTCCTTATCATACAAAACCTATACAATTATTACCCACAGTAATTCATCCCCTCTTTTGAAATCAATCAGATGGCATCTTTTTTTCCACCAGAACCTAGCTAAACAGGT
Source organism: Acrochordus granulatus (assembly GCA_032468055.1). Classification (NCBI taxonomy): domain Eukaryota; kingdom Metazoa; phylum Chordata; class Lepidosauria; order Squamata; family Acrochordidae; genus Acrochordus; species Acrochordus granulatus. The sequence continues at coordinate 54,738 of JANHZU010003166.1, read as the reverse complement.
TTGACTATAAATCATTACACTGCATTGCTCTACAGTATTTTGTTGTTGTTCAGTCACTCAGTCATGTCTGACTCTTCGCGCCCCCATGGACTGCAGCATTCTAGGCCTCCCTGTCTTCCACTGCCTCCCAGAGTCTGCCCACACCTATGGCATCTACAATGCTACCTAAACATCTTAACCTTCTCCTTTGCCTTCAATCTTTCCTAGCATATGCTGTCCAGTGAGTCCTCTCTTCGCATTATGCGGCCAAAGTATTTCAGCTTCAATATCTGTCCCTCCAATGAGCAATCAGGGTTGATTTCCTGTAGGATTGTCTGGTTTGATCTCCTTGCATTCCAAGGCACTCTCAAAAGTCTTCTCTAGCACCATAATTCAAAGGCAGCAATTCTTCAACACTTAGCCTTCTTTATGGTCCAGTTTTCACAGCCATACATTCCTACTGGGAAAACCATGGCTTTGATTATATGGATCTTTGTTGGCAAGATGATGTCATATATTTTAGCCTTTTGTTATGGACCATGGGGTTTTCTTGGCAAGGATACCAGAGTGGGTTGCCATTTCCTTCTCTTATAACATATGGTTCAGGAATTTGTCAGTATTTAAATTACCCTTATGGTTCTTAATGGAAAAGGAAGGGTAATTCAGGCCACCTGCATCAATCTTGAGTTGTATATGATCATATAATGTGTAAATAAGTGAATCTGATCAAAGTTTACAAACCCATAGTATTGATAGTATTTCCTGGCTGCTTAATTCTTAATAGGTTTCCTCCATGACTAATATCCTTTTCAGATACGCCTCCACCAGAATCTCCATGTTCATTAAGTTCATATCCACTGACTGTTGCACAGAATTGCTTCATTCTTCTTTGGTGAAGCTCATGTAAAGACCCATCTGCACTGTGAAAACCTTTGCCTCACATTTTAGGTTTATGTGTGGTGGCTCTGAATAAAATAGCAACGAGAAATAGAATTCAGCAAAATCACAAAAAAAAACTTTACATACCTGATTCTTTAAGCCCATTTGCAGCTGCATAAAACTGAACAGATATTTTGGCCTTGTAATGTTCCATGTACTACACTGGATGTAGAAACCTGGAGAGCCCAATAACAAACTGAGATTACTGTGCATTGGTAATGCTGCAAAGATTTGATCATCCAATCAATCTAAAGGAAAAGGAAAAATAGCACAACAGAATATTTGAAAAGAACTTTAAACTCTGCCAGTATTTATTTCTATGAAAACTGATTATTTTCATAAGTTTTCAGATATGAGCACTATGTTTTATTCTGTTCAAGGAAAAAAGAGAAATAAACTTCCAAGCATAATACATACTATATTTTTCTCAAAGTCATCAATCATTTTCTAGAATAGATATGATATGGATATTTAAAAATTTGGATACTAAATCTACTAAATCTGAGATCCTCCCAAAAACTTTTTCTGACCAAAATCCAGTAGAATTGATTTTAAAAAAAGAAAAAAATAATATTTAGATGGAAACTTAATGAAAACTTATTACAGAAAGATTGGATGGCAAAAATTGGCCAACAACAGGAAGCTGACCTAGAGTATCCAGCAGGGTTAGAATATTTGTAATGATGTATATGAAAATACAAAAGGTCTTCACCTAAAAATTCCACAGCAAAAATTTTTAATGAGTGTTTCAGTGAAGCAGTTAACTTGTCCTTTGTCACAAAGAACGTCTGGATGGGGAGGAACCAGTTCCAACTCAATTCTGCAGAACAGAATGGCTCTGTGTTTTTGGCCTCCCAGGATCTGGTAAGATGTCATCCTTGGCTCTCAGTTGGGTAGCGCTCCCCCAGACAGAGCTAAAGCACAATCTGTAGTTCCTCCTGGTCTCATAGCTCTGGTACGCTGTAGCTAGGAAGGCTTTTGCACAGATTCACCTTGTGAGTCAGTTGTGCCCATTCCTGCACCAGAGGTTCTTAAAGGCATTCATGCCCTAGTCACTTCTGATTGGATTATGACAAAACAGTCTATATAGGTTTGCCCTTGAAGTCCACTCAGAAGTTACAACACAGACAGAAGGCAATAGCATAATTTTGGGCACCCATGGTTTGCCCATTACACCACTGATGCACAAGTGCTGACTTCCAGTCTCTTCCCTCAGTACAATTCAAAGTGATGGTTACTATCTTTAAAACCTTGAACGGCACAAGCCAGGTTATGTGCAGGATTGCCTTCCATGAGCTTACCTGCCCATTCCATTAGATCAGAGAGGGTGGATGTGTTCCAGGTCCCTTTCCTTAAATATTCTCATTTGGGGGGGCACCTAGGGGGTACACATTCTCTGTAGTCACTTCTATCCTACAGAATATGTTTTGTCCAGAGATCTGGCAAGCCCCTTTTTTCTAGGCTTTGTTCATGCAGAGATGGGAGCAACAAATCCTGGGAACCTATCCTGCTATACTGCAATTTTTACTGAGGCATCTATAATGAATTATCATACCTCTTCTTAGCTCATTTCCAGGTTGGACAGAAGGATTCTATCTGCAACTTCTTTTGGCAGACAAAGATACATACATAGCTTCCCCTTTCAGTTGCATCTGGCTCTAGGGACAGGGCTCATCTCCATTTCATAGCTGAAGAGCATTGTTGTCCAAAGACACTTCTGTGATCATGATTGTATGCCAAGGTCTACAAGTTTATCTACTTGCACATACTGCATTGTTTTTTTCCCTTTTAAATGAAATCTAGGATTGTGACCCAGAATAAAGTTTAACTGACTGACTTAATTTTCAATTTGGAAGAAAAAGAAACCACATTTATTTCATTTTTTATTACAGTGCTGTAGGTAGAGGGAACTTCTCTGTACAGTATTTTAATGTTGTTGCTATGTTTATTGAGTAAACATTTGATCTAAGATATTCCAACCTGCTACTAGATGGTTGTTGTTGTTTTTTCTTTTACCCAGCAAAAACCATCCCATGTCAAATTCTTTGAGAATGGAAATTTGGTTGTATGGACTTGCCCAGATCAATTGCTCCAAAGCTCCTTTTTTGCCATAAGATATTGCAAAGAGCTGGACTTGCTGTGTCAGGCAACATTTTGAAGTAGCTGTTTCAAACAGCCAAATTTAGATGAAGGGAGAAACTGACGTTCAAACAGAACAACAAGATTTTTAAAGTGACAGCTTCAGCATTGAAGCATTTCATGCTCCACTTGAGTCATCAAATTGCCCTGAGCTAACACTTGGAGAGAATATTAGGAACTTAAAACTAGCCTGAAGTAGAGCAGTTACAATGGGTGTTCAGTTTTTGTTACAGGCAGTAACATCGACAAATACTGTTGTGCTGGTCATAGCATGGAATTGCCTCCTAATGATTGGTTACACAACCGCTGTAGTCTTGCCAACTTTTGTTTTGCAAGAGAGCTCCGTTTACACCTGCATAACAGGCACGTTATTCTTTGTAAGGAAATCCGTCAAATCTTTGCACATGCAATAGGAATCAGGACCCCGGACATGAAAAATAATCTAAGGTACATTAATAAAGCATGGAGTGCCGTTACGTACCAAGGAACTTGAAAATCGTTCCTTAGGTACCTTTCTTACTTTAGGTTCCGATACGCTACCTTGGACACAGAAGCGAGCGTAGCTGAATCCTTTCAGCGTTAAGCACGGCAACATTTCATGCCATATATGGCTGACAAGTGTGAAAAGACTCGGGCGATGCCGTTCCCTTCACGCCCCCGCTTTGCCCGCCAGACCCCACGGCCGCGGGTCGCACTCGCGCCCCGCCCCACGCGGAACCCCCCCCCCCCGACAACTGGACTAGAAGGAAAAGCGAGCGGAGGCGGGACTTGAAGGCGCCGCAGCCCAGCCAGTCTCGCCCTCCCTCCCCCCTCCTCGTTTCTCCTTTCAAGATTCGCTCAGGAGCAGGCAACTCTTGGCTTCGGTCACCTCCCCGTTCCTCCACTAGATGGCACTCCAGAGATAACCAGAACTCTCAGCCGACGCGGGCAGCGATTGGTTCATCCAAGGACTGACGTATCTGTCGGGATGAGGGAGAGGCGGCGCGAGTAGCGCAGCTCAGTGCGTGCGACCGGCCCAGCCCCTCTTTCCTTTCCTCTCTTCTGCTCTCCCGCCGGGCGCCTGAGGGGTAGTTTCTGAGCGGTTCGGAGGATCCACTCTCGTTCGGCAGGGCATCTCCGCCGTCGCCGCTCGGGTGCCCGAGAAGCAGCCGGTCCTCCTGCCCACCTCTCGTTCGCGCTTTCGGCTCTGCCAGCTATGGCCAAGAAGGAGAAGAAGCCGCTCAGCCAGTCTATGGCCGAGTGGCGGCAATTCATCTACAACCGAAACAGCGGAGAGTTTCTGGGGCGCACGGCCAAGAGCTGGGGTAAGGGCGAATGGCGGGAGCGGATGCCCGGCAAAGGGAGGATGGGGCGGCGGGACCGGCCGGGTCGAGCCGGAGCCGTGCCGCCCTGGGGAGCCAGACTGACGGGGGACCACGAGGCGAGCGGCGGGCCGGGAGCCGTCGCGAGTGTCGAGCTAAAAATAGCCCGAGCGTGACAGCGCGAAGCTGCCGGAGGCGAGGGGGAGGAGGCGCCTTGAACTACCGGAGGGGGGTTTTGCCTCCCCCCTCCCTCCCTTCGGTTTTGTGGGGACGCGGCGGGAAAGCCGTCTGGGCAGAGCCTCAGCAGATGCGGGCTTTTTGGGGGAAGGAAGGAGGTGCTTTCTTACTGGGTGTCCCCGTCTGCCTCCCCGCCTTCCTCTTCCCGCTGGCCCCGCTTCTCTGTCGGGGCTACAAAGAGACCACCTCCTGCGCCCTCGGCCTCCTCCTTTTCGGCAGCCGCGTCGGTCTGCGGTGGGGCAGTGCCTCCCCCGTCCCCAAAGCTAGGCACGCGGAAGAAGCGGGGTTCTCCCCTCGCCTCTCTGCGTTTCGGAGCTGTTCTTGCCACGTGCTGCGACTTGAAGGTGCTGGGTGTGGGCTGCCGGGGGCTGCCGGGGGGAGCCTTCAGAGCCCAGCGGGGTGCACGTCCTTTTCCACAGCCTCTTTTCTTTTCATCCAGGTCGTTCACTTTCAAGCATTTGTCCCTACCCTGTCTGTGTTTTGTGTGTGATGCTTTGACCCTACCAGCCGTGGTCCGTTTACAGAAGCGTTTAATATGACCATTTCTTTTATCATAGTTTACTTTTAAAACTTTAAATCGGGAGGTATGTGTTGCTGTTGAATTAATTCATGGAAAGGAAGGGTAAAATGGGGAAGTGGCAGAAATGTGCCAATAGAAACCTGGAATCGGAAGGAAGGCACACTTGCCTGAAGAATAACTTGCATCTTCAGTGCAGTGAGAAGTTTTTTTCTCTCTCTCCTTTTGTGCTTTTGGGCACATGTTCTAAAATGATGTGGAAGAATTGAAAACCGAACACACATGTGTACTCTATTGCCAAGACCATCTGCCAAAAGAGGTGTTACTGTGCTGTAAATGTTATTTCATTCATACAGAAATGGGATCCTCTTTTCTGGGAAATTGAGGAGGAGAAAGGAAATTTCCATTCGACCCTAATGACCTCAGTCCCTTGTTTACTTTAAAGTGAATGTACTCACAAATGAGCATCTGTTAACAAGGAACTCAGAGGAATGTATGCATGTTCATCAATTGTGAGATGTTCTTTACCATTTAAATTATTTAAATGTAGCTGTTATGTATGTCAAAATAATACAGGTAGTGTTTCCTTTGATTATTCTTAGTGGGATAGATATATTAATCTCTTGCAACAAGAAAAAATAAAAAGCTTGTACAGACCAATATTTTAAAACATTGTAAAGTAAATATTTGGATATTTTATTGTATTAAATAAAAGGGTGCTTTCTAATGAAAATGAATTTTTAAAAGGTATTGAAATGCAATAATTTTTTAATACATATACTTCTGGTAATATGCTTATAATAGGACTTGTTAATTGGCATATCAACTTGTTTTTGTGAGTGATATCATTTTTCATGCTTAATGTACACTCTGTGTACAAATAAAACATTTAAATTTAATTTGTTTAAAAACTTGGCATACTGCATTGTATGATTTTTTTAAAAAGTAGAATCAGTATATTTTTTATGTATAAAGTTTAATATACATGAAATGTATAAAATCTAGTTGTGAAGAGACATTTACTACTTTGACTGTGAAATGAAATATCAAAATACAGGTAAAGTCACTCATAGTGACCCTGTCACTCATAGCCAACTCTAGGGGCTGGTGATCATCTCTGTTTCCTAGCCGAAGAGCCAATGTGCCTGAAGATGCTTCTGTGGTCATGTGGCCAGCATGACTTTACACTGAGACTCACAGGCGCTGTTGCCTTCCCATCAAGGTGATACTTGTTTATCTGCTTGCATTTTTACATGCTTTTGAACTGCTAGGTTGGCAGGATCTAGGCAGAGAACAAGAGCTCACCCCTTTACGCTATGGTTCTTGGGTCTTGAACTCAGGCTGCCGACCTTCCAGCCAACAAGCCCACTGTCTTAATCGCTTGTGCCACCACATCCCCGAAATATAAAATGAATGTCTTTTTTTATAGAGACTAAGAAAAAGCTGAGAACAAAGCAGATATATATATTAGAAAGTCTGTTTTGCATGTATGACCTGAGATAGTTCTTACTTCTCTGTATTATTGATAACTTCAATATTTGTAGATATTCTCACCTTAATTACATGATTATTTAAAAGCCTTTTAACCTCACTATGTAAAAAACCCAAAACAGTTTATAATGCATTCTTGTATATGTCCATTAAAAAGTAAATGTGTTTAATAGGCTTATTGGAATGTAAGTGTATATGATTTAGATCTAGAAAGCTTGGGGAAGAAACATTTCCCCTTGCTTTCTTGCCTTTAAATCTATAAACAATATGCCATCATGATAATGTATGATTCCATCTACTCTATAGAGTTATGATCTTTATGGAAAGCAAGTAGTTAGGGGAAAATTGGATTATAAAGAAGTTTTATATGATGTTTGAATCAAGGGGTAAAAATCCAAAATAATAAGCTCCATTCTTTCTTTACTGCTAGGATAAATGAGAAATCATCCATTTTTGATTTGATTACTGGATCTGGAGCTCTAGAACTAACCTATTTTACACTGTATTAGTGGGGGGACTGCACAATCCGATTTGATTCCTGAATCAAGAAAGGGATCTGCCCTCTCATAATCTGTCATAAGGAAAACTCCACTAGAGTAACATGAAAATTTCCCCCACTAGAGTAACATAAACATTTTTGAAAAATCAGACCATAAAACTAGATCAGTGTACCAAGTGTCACAGAAATATGTGATGTTTCAGATTCTTCTACACCAATCTAGATAAATGAAAAATAATGTTAAGTTGAATTTTGCATCTTAAGGAAGATTAAAATTCACTGGATATTTAGAAGTTGCCTTTTATAGAAAGCGTAGCATATGTCATGTGTTTCATGGTGGAGTACAGTATATCATCTGTTTCATATGCCTTCCTTTTATTTAATACTTATATGTTCATTAATTAGCCTGAGCCAATTATAGGTAATAATGAATTTTATAAGAGTTATATCTACAAAGGACACTAATTTGTCATGAGCCTTGGATTTTTCTGTTTCTCTTCTGCTTTTAGTATTGCCATGAAGAGAGTTTGTACTATCATTCAGATTCAGCAAGCTAATTTAAATTGTGGCTAGTGACATAAACAAGAGGGCACAATGGTTGACAAAATGTACTACTTATATATAACACACAGTGGATATCTGAAACAAAAAAGAACATAAGATGCAAGATGGAAAAAGGAAGAGAACATACAAGTTACCCAAGAACTTTAGACCTGTTATGAGAGCAAAAGTTCAAAATGAGGTGAGGTTGGCAAAAATGGCTAAGAATAACATATATAAAGGTTTCTTTACATACATTCAGAAACAGTTGAAAAAAGAAACAGCAGGATGGAGTGGGGTTTAAACTTGAAGCTGAATCTTGAATAAAACATCAAGAAATATCTAGGTTAGCTGAATGGTGTCTTAATGATCTGTTTGAACATTACCAATTATCCTTGAGAAATTCGAAAGAATAGTGTAGTGCCAGATGACTGAATAAATGGAAATTGTAGATCAGTCAATCTGGCATTAATTACGCATGAAAATTCTAGAACATATCACGAGTATTAATTTGGAAGCACTTTGAAAATAATGAAAGTTGCAGAAGTCAGCATGGATTTGTAAAAAAATGATTTACCAGGCTAATATTATCTTACTTTGTGATTGAACAGTTGCCTTACTAGATTGTGTAAATTCTGTAGATGTAATATAATTGTATTTCCATTTCACAGCAAAGTATTCTAATTTACTGTGAAGCTATATTGGCTCATAACAATTAAATAGTAGCCTGAAAATTCTAGTCAGAGTACCTGTCAAATTGAAAGAAGAATTGGGAGGAGTACCTTATATTTCAATTCCAGGCCCCCTACTTTTCAATATTTATATTGGAAGGAATGCTTATACGATATGCAGTTGACACACACATGGCTTAGATGGATAAAACAATAGAAAACAGAAAACTCAAGACTATCTTGAAAGATTAAAAAAATTGAGTTAGAATAACAGAATTTACCAGAGACAAATGTTGTATTCTTTGTTTAGGAAAAAATCTAATTCATAGGTATAGAGTATGGGATGCCTGACTTGGAAATTGTTCTTTTGATAAAGATTGTGGAGTATTAGTCTATTATAGTTTGAACAGCAGTGTCGTGGCTGCAAAAACAGCAAATACCATTAGCTTCAACAGAAATATTGTTTTCAAATCAAGGAAAATAGTTTTATACTTTACACATCAAATGTCAGATTCTGTTTCAAATAGTATGTCTCATTTTGTAAATATGCTTAGACTTGAGAAAACAATATTAAGAGGAATAAAATAGAGTTCCTGAAAGAAATTGGTAAAGATACTACAGTGGAGCCTCACAAGACGAGACTAATCCGTTCTGGAAGAATGCTCTTAGTGTGAAATGCTCTTAAAGCAAAAAGAGGTTTCCCATAGGAAACAATGGAAAGTCGGACGATCTGTTCCATGCCCCCGAAAATATTCACAAAAAAATCATTTTCAACGAATTTGATGTAGAAATGATTTGTCCCTAACATCTGAAACAAGTAACAATGATTAACACACAATATAAAGCACAAATAGAGCAAACTAACCAGCACTTATGGATCTGCTTCAAGGCTGCTGCTAGGTCGGCTGCTGTCCGGTGCCCCCTGCTGGCTCGGAGGATCCGCTACTGAGGCAAAACTGCCTTTTCCCTCAGCAACACATTTCTGGGGGTCTTTCATGGGCAGTTTGGAAATGTTTCTTGCCTCCATACTATGAGGGGAGAAGAGACAGGCAGCAGGGGTCGGGCTTGTGTGTTTTCATGTGCGTGTACTTTGAGAACAGTCCCGGCTGGCGCGAGGGAGGGAGGGGAGAGAGAGAAGGAAGGAGCTCCTTGTAGGAAACCTCCGTTCTGCCTCTTCCTGTCAGTTCGCATCCAAGCATTTCAAAGAAAAAGGCAGCGCGGTCACTGTTGCTATTATTCTGTAAACACTGTGCTGACAGACTCACTTATGACGGTGTTTGTGCTCAAACGGTGTGTCGATAAACGTATCTTATTCTGCTATAATTTAAAAAAGACAAGATTTTTTGCTTCCCGTCGGCTTCCTGCTGAGCGGTTCCAGGGAAGTTAGGAACTGAACGGAACCCAGCACGGATTTCCATGAGTCTCAGTTACCAGGTTTGGCCAAGCTGAATTTCTGACAGTTTCAGGACCTTGAACCACCAGTGGTGCACCTTCCCTTGGTGCGCACGGTTGGGGACACCCCACATCTGCCCAATGTCTGCTTGCTCCACAGCTCTTCAGGCGCCAAGTCCTCCTGGAGGGGAGATGGCAGCTGGCTTGGGCTGTAGTTATTTAACTATCACGGCTAAATAAATTTATTTAGTCCTCTAGGCTCTGGAGTGCGGCCAGATTAAGAGGACTTTGGCAACCTCTCCTTCCTTTTCCCCTTTTTAGCTAAGATTTGAAAGGGGGCCCAAATGTTTGGGAAGGAAAAGCCTGAGGCCGTGGTCCTACGCACATCAGCTCTGAGGCCTGGCCGGAGGGGTCCCCTCAACTGAATAAGGTCATCCAGTGGGACCCAGAAGCACGCCTTCCCTCTCGCGGCCACCAGGACAGTCGCAAGTGGGCTGCTTTTGCTCTGGGGGAGGACGGCGCTCTTGCGCCTTTTCCTCCCCATTCTCTCGGTCTTCGGAAGCCATCCCGGTGGGCACCATCCTCAGTCCTTTCTCTGCTTATTCTTCCCAAGTTGCGATGGGTGGAAGCTCCTCAGAGGGAGATCCAGCCTGGACATAAGGAGGAATTTTCTGACCACGAAGACCATTAATCAATGGAACTGCTTGCCTCCTCCCAGAGGTGTGGCTGCTCCCTTGCTGGAGGCTTTCAAGAAAAGATCGGGCAACCAGTTGTCCGGGGCGGTGTAAGGACTCCTGCCTTGGGCAGAGGTTGGACTAGAAGACCTCCACGGTCGCTTCCGGCCCTGGGGTTCGATGGTAAGTTGGGATTGCCCTCCAGAAGCTTCTTGATGTTCTTCGGCCTCTTCCACTCGCCATCTGCCTCTGTCTCTTAGCAGCCGCTTCCAGGCCTCTAGCCATTATGCAGGTGCAATTACGCAGAGGAGACCTGGCAGTTGTGGGTTCAGAGGACAGAACCTCCCCCAGATGGGACACCAACAAAGAGTAGGAAGAAGTGGACACCAAGGTCAATATTCTCAAAGTCTGATGGCCAATTAGATTCTCCTTCTTTGTGTTTGTCTGTTTCTTTGTTTTCTTTGTGTTCCTGAAACAGGGGCAATGGTTAGAGCAGTTCGGTAGCTGTTGGTTGGTGCTCAAATATATCCTGAAGAAAAACACTGCAGAATTTAATCTTGGAAATTTCTGTCCATCTCAGAGTGACCTGCGCACGACTGAAACTCCTCAAAAGCAATTGAAGACCTAACAAGAGGACAAGAACAATTAACCCTTCCAGAAGAGCTGCAGTAACAACAAGGAGGTTCTGCATGGGGTTTGCCAAAAAAATCCAGAGGAAGGCTGTGGCTTCCTGATCAAAGCCCCTCCCCTTTTTTACCCATATCAGTCGTGTAATACACACTTTTACACAGGGAACACGGATAAAAACGGGCAGGATTCCAGTCACTCAGGCACAGTTTCCCCTCCGTTAAAATAAACCATTTAATATCTTGTTTCGCAGGAATCCATCAATGCCAGTATTTCTCCACCTTGGCTGGCTGGGGAATTCTGGGAGTTGAGTCCACACATCTTAAAGTCATCAAGACTGAAGTGGCTGGGGGATTCTGGGAACTTTTTTTTGAGATTTTTTTTTAAGGGCGGACGGAGCGGGTGTGGAGCGCGGAGCCCCAACCATCCCCCGGGGAAGATTGAGGGGCTGCCTTTAACCAGGGCCTCCTTAAGCTCAAAAATCCCATAATCTTAATTATGCCACCCTCCCTGGTCATACTTTCCCCCAGATAACGAATCCCGATTGCTCCAGCTTCTGATTATAGAAGCTAAACTTGTCCTCTTCTCTATTTTTCTCCTTCCTCCAGCAGCAGAAGACAGGACACCCAGGTTACGTGACCGCCAGTGGTATGAGAAGGGGGGAGGCGGTCCCTGGGACACGCGTTCGACGAAGGAGCTACGGGGACCCTCGCATCAGAGCAACGTATCTCTGTGCGGTCGGGGTCCAAAGCCACGTACTGTGCAGCGCGGCCCTTTCTTCGAATAAAAGCGTTCAGTTGAGATCTACACACGGGGGTCTGACCGGGGTAACCGTAGGGGCGACGCAGGTATATGATGCTCTGTTCCTTATTTCACGCGCTTCTCTTCGCCTGTCTCCTGCATGCCACTTCTACAGATGGTTTTATTGTGCCTTGTTTTGTGCTTTGTTTGGTATGTTGATACAGCCTGTGGGCTAATCAGCGATAAAGTCTTGACCAGGCTGAGCGTGGTTGTGAAACTCCTTCTGGGGGAGAAGAGGTGGGAAAGGCTGCTCCTGGTAGCTCAATCTCTGCACCCCAAGTTCCTGGGCGGACCCGTTGCTTCCAAGTTATCCCGGCTTTCATCCCCAGCTGCTGCTTGGCTCTTCTGCAAGGGAGAGCCAGGGCCAGAGGAGGGGGGCCGTGGTCCGCAAAAGCAGGGGCTCTTCTCTGTGATCCACAACCTCACCCCAGTCCCTAAAGGACCCGAACGAGCCTGCAGGCTGGCAGGGTGAGGGCGGAGGGCTCTCCCACTAAGCCACACAGTACTTCCTTGGCATGCCACGCCATGCTCGGATTCTGAGCATGGCGGCAAGGCCTAGGAAAGGAAGACCCCTGCTGAGGGCCGTGATGCGCAAGCAGCTCTCGGCACTGAACGTGCTTGGCCAGAGGGACCAGCCAAAAATCTGGAAAATGAATTAGGTCAGGAGTGGAAAGCGACAGAAGATGGCTGTTTGGTTCCGATCAGGCGGGGTGGAATTTAGCGCGTCTCTTCAGAGGGAAATGCAGGTTACAGATGACTCAGAGGAGGAGGAGAAATGGAGGAGGAGGAGGAGGAGGAGGCGGAAGAGAAGCTTGCCTCCCGGAGTTGTGGTGCTCCATTGCTGGAGGCTTTCAAGAGAAGATCAGACAACTATTTGTCCGGGGCGGTGTAAGGACTCCTGTCTTGGACAGAGGTTGGACTAGAAGACCTCCACGGTCCCTTCCAGCCCAAGGATTCGAGGAGGAGGAGGAGGAGGACCATCCCCCACTTTCTCTCTGAAGACCCGGGAACACAGATCAACCATCCACTCACCCTGCGTTTATGCGAAGCGAAGCTTTGAAAGCCAGGCGTCAGCTGACTTCCCCTTCATGAATCCAGACTAAAAAGTCCCGGCTCAGAGTGCTGTTGACTGCTGTTATGACGTCTGGGTTCTTTGGTCTTGTCACAGTTCAGCACTTTGAGCGCCCTCCGGGTGTGAAGCTGGATGCGCATCTGGAGGAGGCGGCTCAATCCTCCGATGCAGGTGGGATGCTGACCGGGCGCTGCTTGCACTCGTGGAGGCCGCGCTCCCTGTTTGGCCCTGGCTGGACCAGGGGCCATCCCGAGGTTGGACACGCAGATCGTGAGCCCAACCGCTGCCGCCGCTTCCCCCGGCCAGGCCAGTGGCGTGGCGTGGCGTGGCGTGGCAGGCCTCAATCCGTCCCAAGCATCTCCGCTTTTTCTTCTAGGGAGAGCGATTATTTCGCTTGCCTCTCTGCAGTTATTTTCACTTCCTCACCACCTTTTCCAAACGCAGCACCCAGAACATGGACGTTTCCCAAAAGGGCATGGCAACATTTCCAAAGCATGGGGTTTGCCCGTTTTTTCACAGCTGCCAGACACTGGCATTGATCGTTTCACGTCACACTTTTACGTCATTTTGTTGACTTGACTGTTCAGCTGCTCCTTCTGCATCACCTGACACGGCTCCCAGCAAGTCACACTGGCGGCAGCTTAGAGCTACTCAGCGTCAGCTGCACCCTCCGCGTGCCATTAAAAGCAGACGGTGCGCCAGTGTGCATCGCTTCATGTTAACTTATAGTGCCATTGTAATAAGTCAGACCACTTCCGAGTTGTTGTCCTGGGGTGCAGGCTGTCCTTCCCAAGCTGGCTGGGCATTTTGGGAGTTGTTGTGAAACCTCTTCTGGGGGAGGAGAGGCGGGAAAGGCTGATCTTGGTAACTCAATCTCCGCACCCCAAGTTTCTGGGGGGACCTTGCGCTTCCCTGCTCTGACTCCCACCCAGCCTCAACCAGCACATCCTCAACTTCAGGCTGGTCTCTCCCTCCCTTCCCCCACATCCCCTGGGACTCCCACAGAGGCAGATCAGGGCAGGTGCCGCCCTCTTGATGTCACAGGAGGACTCATCTAACCTTTGGTCTAGTGCATTTTTCAATTACCCCAAGGACGTCCCAATCCATCACGCTGGGAAAGGTTTGTGGAAAACAGCCCAGAAGAGCGTGGGGCACTTTCTCTGCACTAACTGCATGAAACCTGTTTTACGACAGAAGAGACTACAAGAGCTGGTAGCCCAGAGCTGAACTGCGGAGTCCTCGGTGCTCTCTGAGCTTAGTTGTTTTCCTGCAACGTTTCATTATCCAACTAGGTTAACAGCATCAGGGCTACAAGGGAGTGTATATAAACAGAGAGCCACCCTCGCTCCCTTCTAGCCCTGATGCTGTTATCTAGTTGGGTAATGAAACATCTGGAGGAAAAGAACCAAGCTCAGAGAGCACCAAAAATTCCATAAACCTATTTTAGCTTTGTGAGTTTCCCAACTCAACCAGGAGGGCACAACCCTGCAATTTTTAGCCATCATGTTGCCATGTTCCAGTGCAGCTGGAAGGATTTTTAGGATCAAATGATCTAAATTATTTTTAGGATCAAATGCCCTAGGCCTTTGGCTGCAGGTTGTCCCTGTTGTTGAATGCAACAAGAGTCCCCAGGACCCCCTGTGATCTTCCACAGTTCCTTCCACACACACCTGGAGCCAAAAGCCAAGAGGCAGACACTCACATGTCCTTGTGCTGCTCGTGGAGGTGAGCACGGGCCTTGCGGTCTTCTTCCTCTTGCAACTGTTTGGCCATCTGCAAGTCATGCTTGACCAGGCGGTTGCGCTGGACATTGGTGGCTAAGTGGTGCTCGACTGAAAGCAGATGTGAAGCAGGCAATTAAA
>JANHZU010003165.1:133741-146865 GCA_032468055.1 Acrochordus granulatus | reverse complement strand
CTGGGGCGGAGCAGCAGGCGCTCACCCTGCTACGCGGCAATGCCGGGTCTCGAACCCGGGCCGCCGACCTTCCAGCCAGCAAGCTGAGCTCTTAACCACGTGCGCCACCACGCCCCTATGTTATGAGCTTTAGACATGCCTTAGTTATACACAACATTCCTTATTTAAGGTAGGTTGAGAAAAATTGGGAATGTTGGAGCGGGCATTTCTTTTTCACACTAATTGGGGACCAATTTATGATGGCAATATTAAAATTACTATCTGCAAGCTCACTATTCTTGGTTTAAATAAATAGATTGGTTCTATGTCCTACTCTTTGTGACAATTCAAATTCTTATCTTTAACTTAAACAGGTATACTTTTTACTTAAAAATACAGCTTTATGGAGAGATTTTAAATTTAAATCTGGGACATATGTGTTATGTACAAAAAATAAAAGTCATTTTTAAATATATAAATTACAATCCTTAATTGTATTTCAGTAACAGATATTTTATGAATAAGTTTAGCCTAACAAACAACTAAGAAAATTTGACATGTTTAGGTAGAAAAAGATTGTTCTTTTCTTCTGCAGAGATAAATACAAATTGGCTTTGGATCTTTTATGGCTAAAATTGCACTGTTAGCTAGATAGATTCTATTTCTTTATGTTTTAAGGTGCAGAAGATGAAATAGGCAAAGACATTTCTCCAGAATTTTACGTTCAACAAGATGATGATCAACAGCAAGGTTGGGTGTCATGGGCCTGGTCATTTGTACCCACTATTGTGGGCACTGATAATGAGAATAGAGATGAAGTTGGAGTGGATGACGGAACAATGAATCAACAGAAAATTCCAATCATTAAGGATCCCATTGTGTCCATAGGATTTTACTGCACAAAGGCAACAATCACTTTCAAAGCAAGTATTTTATTTCAAGTATATTTTCAGCTCTATTTAACTGAGTGATGGACCAACAGCAGTAGGCATCAACAATATGGCATAGATTCTGATAATGGGAAAAATGTACTGTATATAAACTCACTTTTAGATGCATACTATAGCATTTCAATCTATTCAAATGTAAACTCCCTGGAATTCAGTGAGATATAACATATTGCTTGCAAATGTTTCATTACCCGATTATGCACTGATAGTGTTAGACATTGATGATGTTATCTTGTGAAATAATGAAACATTTGCAAGTAAATAATCAAGTTCAGAGACCCATCAAGAGTTATGCATTTTTTATTTTGTAAGAGAGAAAATACTGATAAAATAGGTGTTATAGACTGTGTAGTACTAACAACTTTGGGCCAAGAAACCCCAGGTTCATATCTTTAGCAGTGAGATTTAATAGATAATTTTGCACTATCCTAAGCCTAATCTCTGACAGAGGATTATTACGATGATAAGACAAAGAGAAGAAAATCTTGTGTAACATCGTAAGTTTTTAGGAAGCAATAACTAAATAAAACTACAGACAATTAAAGTTCTTGTCCCCCGCAGTTCTAAGGTACACATGTTCCTTCTTCTTCATTTATTGTTACTTTGTAGTTTGATCCTGCCTCTTGGTTTTTGCCATAGATTTGTCCAATAAATCACATCAAATTTTATGAAGATAGGCACTGTTGCATTTTGAAACACTGTTTTAATGACAGTGTATCATGAAATCCCATAACTAGAACTTTGATTCATATATTAGATCTGTTTGAGACTGTAATAAACTGCTTGGTTAAGCAGTTCAACTGTCCTTATAAAGATAGCCCTCAATTTACAATAGCAATTGTGGCTGAAATTTCCATTGCTAAATGATGGAATTGTTAGGCAAAACATTACACAACCATACTGCTTAACACTGGCAGTTCTAGTTGCCCTAGTTGCAGTTGTTAGGCAAGGAAGTCATGATTCCTGCCCTGCCATGCTTGCTGTCTCTTCATCTCCCGTAACCCATCTCTTTCCCCCATCTTTGCTCTTTTATCTACCCCTCATTCTGCTGCCTACCTCTGCTGCCCCCTGCTATCCACAGCTGACTTTTACCATTCCCCTCCCCCTCTGCAAGCCTGGTATCCAGATGCAGCCCTGGGATGCATGTGATTAATGCAGCTGGGCAGCAGGAGGAAGAAGAAGAGCAGCTGGGGGCAGTGGCAGGGTGCATCAGGGGTATGCTATGAAGTACAGGGCACTTAAAAAGGTGAGGCAGAAGATGCGTGGCAGAGCTGAAGCGCCCCTGAAGTAATAGGTGCAGCCAAGCATCTCAAGTTCATGTGACCATGTTGGTGCTGCAACAGCTGTATCTTTGAGGACTGGTCACAAGTCCTTCATTCAGTGCTGCTATAACTTTGAACAGTCACTGAAGGAATAATAGAAAGTCGAGGACTATCTGTAACTACAACTCCTTTGTTTGACCATTTTAGATATTCTTGCACATTTCCCTGCATTAAAATAATTTAATCTTATCCCAAATGTGTTAATACTACCTTTTTACATTATAAACTGGAATGTATAAGGGTATTATGGTGGCATTTAGAAGGCAAACATTAGAATCCATTGTTCTGCTTGAATGCTAAAAATGTATGGAATTAATTTGTGGTTCATATTTTGGTCAAAAATAAGGTCAGGTTTCTGCATTAGCATTCTGAGTAGCTGATACTACTCCAGCTTAAAAAAATCATTCAAAAGTAAATGTAGCATTTTCCTAATAATGTCAGAAATTGTTCTTGCAATGTTTGAGTTCTTTTAATCAATTAATTGCTTTTCCTCTACAATAATTGCATACAGCTGAAGATTTTTCCTGTTTTACTTGAACATTTGCCTTGTACAATTGCGCTTCGAAATGTCAACCATGTTTACTCCCAGTTGGCAAATGACAAAGTAATGAGAACTAGAAATTTTGTTTAAAAGAAAAGTAAAAGAAATTATTTTGGCAGTTAAGGATGGATAGAGTACTAGGGACAAGCAAAATATTAATTATTCTACCCATTTTAGTGAATAATGCTAACTTTTTTTACAAGTGAGTATGTGTGTGTGTAAGATTGAAACATTTCCTTACAATTTAAAATTCAAAGGGGTCAACTGAAAACTTCCATCTTTTAAATTATTTCCTGTGTTATTACAATGCATTTAATTGTATTTACTTATATTCATAAACTCTGTTACACCTGCATATAGGTTAGTTTATCTTTTTTCTTCATTGTTTATGTTTGGAGAAAGTAAAAATATTTTAGTATTTTTTTAATTGTAGCACTGCATAGGTTTATTGGTGTATTTATATCCAGGTTATTTTCTGTATGGTTAAAGTGTCTTAGCTGTTTTGTGTACTTGTTTCCTTCACAATCATATTCATCAATACTAAAATCTGTCATTTTTTCCTCCAGAATAATGAGATATTGTATGTATTTAATTCTAATATTGACTAATGATAAATTTCCTCATATTGTTTCATAGCTCACAGAAATGCAAGCTGAAAGTAGTTATTATAGTCCACAGAAAGTAAAATCTAAAGAAATAATATGCTGGCAACAAGAAGGAACTACAGTTGAGGTAATTTTTCCATTACTTTTGTACAGTGTAATGTAATGTATAGTAGAAATCTTGGCATCAGTACATTTTCATCATCATTGTTTTCAGTTGGCAATTACAGTATTGATTTTATATTATTTTC
This sequence comes from Acrochordus granulatus, assembly GCA_032468055.1. NCBI lineage: Eukaryota > Metazoa > Chordata > Lepidosauria > Squamata > Acrochordidae > Acrochordus > Acrochordus granulatus. The sequence goes on along the minus strand of JANHZU010003165.1, from coordinate 143,220 downwards.
TTAATGGGCAGTTGTTATAACTGAAAGATCCATTTTTAGATTATAGCTATATGCCAGAAATGAGTATTTTCATGTCTTGTCCATTACAAGTACTATTTCATTTCATTTTATATTTTAATTAACGACAGTAAGCCTATGCATAAGGTAATCCACAAAGCTCTTAATTTCACTGTAGTATCCAGAATTGTAAATTGGACTGCGAAGTTAAAAATATTCCAGAAAAAGGCAATAGCAAATCAGATCTATTCTGTTTTCAAGAAAACTGAATAATTTTGTCTAATTTTCATCAGAAATTGAGCTCAATTTCAGGGTGTCTTGTTTTGCTTACATAATGCATACTTCCATTCTAGTTTGAATATTAACCATTTCCCCTTCTGTTTACACCATATCAAATTTTCCTCCCTAGGTCCTTATGAGAGGAGAACCTTTCTTTGATTGCCAAATTGGATTTGTTGGTTGCCAGGCTCTTTGCCTTAAAGGAATTATGGGAGTTAAAGATTTTGAAGAGAACAAGAATAGAAGTGATTCAGTGAGTATAATTTATATTTAATTGGATCACAGACATGCTAATGTGTTAGAGAGCCTGGAAACATTTTTAGAAATTTTTAAAAGATCTTGAATTAGATCCAGAGTACCATGTCTCATTCTGAAAGTCAGAACAGGATTTAAATAATGTTTTTCAAGTAAGAGAAATTAATTTCAAAGCTTTTTTTTATTAGGGCCTCAGTGATTAAGTATCAGTCAGACAAAGCCCCCAATATTTATATATATGGTTTGCTCATGGACATACTGGAAGCATTTTTTAAAGTCCTAGAGTAAAAAAAGAAATGTGCAGGACAGTTTCATCTAAAGTATTGATAACATATTGGGAAAATGGCTGGATCATTATCAACATTCCTTTGGTTCAAGCCAAACTTGGAACACTCTGTCTCTTTCTCTCTCTGTATATACACACATACAACATAAGGATTGGTTCTTGATAATTATTAATAATCTTGTTGAGTATGATCAAATGGACAAATGTTTGACTGAGGCAGCATATACAATGAGTCAACAATATACTCATACCAAAATTAGGGCAGAGTTGATTAAAGTTGCTTGTAATGAGTTTTGCATGCAAATCATACTGGCTGTGTAGTATTTTATGGTGAACCTAGTAACAGATTTTTGCTGCAATTTAAAACAGGTAGTCCTTGATTTATAATCACAATGGAGCTGGGAATTTCAGTTTTGAGTCATTGCTGTTGTAAGTTGAAGCACCATGTGATTGGACTAGATTTTAGAACCATTTCTGTGATGGTCATAAAGCAAGTCACTGCAGTCATTAAGTGAATCAGTTGTTCTTAAGCAAACTATCATCATTCAATGAATCCATTGTCCTGAATGGGTGTTTTTTTTCCTGGGAAATGGGCAAAAATGTCACAGATTTGTTGTCACATGACTGTGGAATGCTGCAACTGGTCATAAATGCGAGCCAGTTGCCAAGTGCCTGAAATGTGATCACCTGACTGGAAGGGAGAAGGCAGTTATAATTTGGAGACAGATTATAAGTAGCTTTTTAAAAGTCTGTCATAACTTTGATCAATCATTAACTGACTAGTTGTAAATAATGTGTATGTTGATTTAGCAAAGCACACAACTCCCACTGAAATTTATAATCTTCAAAGGCTAAATACTGATTTTATAAAGGGTTAAGTATGAAAACCTGGTTGGTACTAGAAGATTAGAAACAAGGAGATAGACTTAAATATACAAAGTACTAACCATCACTAATCTACCAAGGATATTACTTACTGTTTTTTATTATTTTCTAAATTTATAGTGCTCTAGAAATTATGGTACTGTCTCAGTGATTATACATTGGAAGCAATTTGCATTTGTGAAAAATAAGTTTATTTAAATTCTAGGCTGTAATTTCTTTATATTCTTACAGATTTAATTTTCCCCCCTTTTATACCAGGAAGCATACTTTTTCCACTGTGGAGAAAATCTGAGTACAAAAGGGATGACATATCTTACCAATTCACTGTTTGATTATAGAAGTCCTGAAAACAATGGTGTTCGTGCAGAATTTATTTTGGATACAACTGCTCACAAGGTCTTTTTCATCCCTAATTTAAATTTGCTTAATAGTCAGTTCTTCTGTCTATTGCACACTTTTATGTTTAGTAGATCTGGTTGTAAAATTTGTATTACATATTTTTCTTTAAATATTTTATCACTTGCTGGCCTTAATTTTTGTGCTAAAAATATATATAAGAGATATATCTGGAGAATTCTTGGAATATTTATTTTTCTTTACTACCAGAGACCGAAATTAACATGAAATGACAAGTGTTTTATTTCCAGTGGTGGAAATAAAGTAGTCCTTTTTTTGAATAGAATCTTCAATAGGGACCAGAAAGGCCTTTAGTTTAAACAAACTTTTGTTATGAAATTATCATAGGTAGGTTACTATTTTGCAGCATAATCTTAATGAAGATTTTGTGCTTATTAAAATCAGTTAAATATAGTAAGTTCCCTTGAGCAACTCAAAAGAAGATCAAGATGTGAATGTGGTAAAGTTACATATCCATTAAATTTGTTCAGTTCAATTTTTGAACTTAACTACACTTCTTAAAGGGCAAAAGTTATTTGCCATCAGCATATTCAGAAGCAGTAGACTAGTTTTTTTTTTTTAACAAAGTCCACATTTAGATTCTTTAAAGCAATACAGTCTGACTTCAGGTTCCAGGAATTATTTTGTTTTTTCAAAATAACTTTTGAGATCCACCAGTTAGAATATACTACAGTGCACGATGACTAAAGTTGGGGGAGGAAGGGGGAAGATACTTGATAACATTTTTGAGGAGGCATCTCCAGAAATTACTTGTAGTATTACAAATATAATTTCACCCCCATGTTTCAATAATTTTCAATAAAATGTGAAATTAGAAACTTATATTGAATTGCATTTTCTACTTTTTTCTCCTTCATATAGTATGGGGAGAAGCTTTTGGAGCTTTTCTCAATCCATTTTGTTTTTATTGACTACTTACTGTTTACAACTCACTTCAAATCATTTATAAGTAATAGTAGACAGACAGTCCTTGGAAGGCTCCTTTCTTCCTTTGTGAGAAGTCTCAGTTTATATTGTGAACTTCCTGTTTTAAATTCACAGTCTGATCTGACTGATAAACTTTGTTAAAGCTTAAAGCTTTATTAGGAATATATAGGTTCTCCTGAACTAACATCACCTACGAGTCTAATGACAAGATTAGAATGTTATTTAAGGTTCATTGCTTCCTATAGACAATGAACAAACAATTCCTACTGAGTTCAAATAAACCTAATTGATTCAGGCTACATTTCCTAAAATGTTTTGTAAATTGCAAATTGCAAATGTTAGATTTTTAGTCGGCTTTTTACTAGGAAGTGAGAGGTCAGATTGAGATAATTTACTCAATTTAAGATACTATTTAACTAGCTTCTGTTGGTAAAACTGAACAAAAGATCCAGAAGGCTTATAGGTGGCCTTTTGTGTAGCTTGGTTTAGAAGTTGCATTAGCTGTTTGAAGGATGAATTCTTTGACTAACCTCTGTCCTTTGTTTTGATAATCTTTACCATGTATTCATGCACAAACCCAAACAAGCATATATCTTTAGTACTTCTGTATAGCTCTGATACCGTTGGGTTATAATCTCAAGATGCTTTCTTAACAGAACATTAGTTGTATGTACTTTTCTTTGTTGGTAGGAGATGTACACAGAGATAGTTGGAATGCAGAGGTTTGGGGCTTTCTACATGGATTATCTGTACACAATGGAGAGCACCAGTGGCAAAGGTAGTTAATTTCTTTGTTTGCTTTCTCTTTGAATAACAGAAACAAAGGCTTATTCAGAGGCACCTGACAGTCCTTGACCGACTGTCCTCAGGCGTACCTTTTTAAGGCCTGATTTAAATCTAGCCTGATTTCCCAAATAACTATTTGTGCATCATTCACATTTTTCTTCTTCAGAGATTTAAGAATAATATGTGCATGTGAATTGATTATTTATAAATTGTGGTATCCTGTAACTTCTGACTGAGGAAACCTGGATTCTGATTTCTACTCTGAGGAATGCTGCATTACAAGATTAACTTCCAGGGGCAAAGGAAGTCAATACACAGCAGCAACACGGAATGTTCAGCTTGCTGGATATGTGGAAAACCAATTATTATAACTTTCTTAAAAACTGATAATTCAGCATGGGTAAAAAGCTTCTAAGAAATAGAATTTCTCAAACACTGAGGCAATTTATTTCAGGAAGTTCTGTGCATCAGGAAGTGCTTTCACTACTGAGAGAAAATGATTTTTCTTGTAGTTTTGAACCCATTGGAGGAATAGAAACAAATTTGTTCCATGACACTTACTCCAGATTACTTTCATAAGATTATATTGAATAAATAAGCCCATTCCCCTTATTTTGTAAACTATATAGCAGGAGCAACAACAAACACTTCTTCCCAATAAAAATATTTTAAAACAACTTTGGTAAGCTTCATGACTGGTGTAACTGAAATCATGTTAACTATAAAAGGATAGGTTGGAACCATACAGCATGCAACTAGCTATTCTAATCGTGTATAGGAGAGAATGTGGGCACATTGTGCATTCTCTGGAAAATGGGTACTATAGTAATCCTCACCTGAGCAACCCTAGAGCCACACTAAGAAGCAGATGAACTGCAACACACCAAGAAGCCCCAGAACCATGGCACAGCTCTGGGCTTCTTGAGACACTACAGTGGGGAACTTCTTGCCCCAGGCTTTCCTCGATCTGTGGTCTGGCAAGAAACACCTGTTAAGGAGCCCACCTCCTCTTGTGTCCCATCCGCAGCTTATCAAATAAGAAGTGGCTCACATGCTCACCCAAGATTGTGCCACAGAGCACATTTGGAGTGGACAAATGTGCCACCCTTATCAATATGGCAAAACAGTGAAAACTGAAGGAAGCAAGATGGCCTATGGAAATATTATCAAGAGTCTGGATGAAAACAGTCACTACAAATACCTGGGCATCCTTAAATCTGATAACATTTTGGCGAGTAGGGTGGCAAATCTGATACATAATAATAATCTGGTAAATAAATGATAAATCAACATCAAGCACACTGAAGTCAAGAAAAGGGTTAGAAGTAAAGATGCTCATGAGAGTGAAGAAAGTTCAAACTCAGTAGAGGAAATACTATCAAAGCAATTAACATCTGGGCAGTTCCAAGCATTAGATATACATAGCTGGAATAGTGGACTGGACTCAAGCAGGACTAGAAGCCCTCAATAGGATGATGAAAAAAATGACAGTGAATCTTGTCCTTCATCTATGCAGCAATATTGGCAGGATACTTACCAAGGAACCTAGGTGGGTATGGAATTTGCAAGTACACCAGTCAGTTGAAAAAGGAAAAAGGGCATTGGAAGAATATCTGAAGGACAGTGAAGAAGTTAGTAAACCATGAAGATTCCTGAGTACTAAATAGACCAGTCTGACCTGAAAAAAGATCAAATGAAGACTAGAAAAGAGACATGGCAAGGCAAAGTATTACATGGCCAGTACATAAAAAAGTAGATAGCAAAAAGACCTAGCTAAGATCAGAAAAATTGAAAAAGAGACAGAGGTGATAATTCTGGCTGCACAAGACCAAGTCTGAAGAACAAATGCATCCCAAGCCAGAATTGAGAAGACAGCAACAGAAAGCAAATGTTGCTTTTGGTTATAATTTCATTTTTATTTAATGCATAATGAATTTAAAGATCTCTGAGTGGTTCAAACAAACCAGTTTTAGAAACTGTATTTATGCATACATTAAACTATAATTAGTATTTTACATCCCTTTTGTCCAAAACATAATTCTTTTTCATAATCCTTATTGAATTTGGTGACATTTTCAGAAAAGAGAAATCATAGCTGCAATAGACTTGAAACAAAGCAAATGCAGTTGAATTGGAACTGGGAAAATGTACTTTTCACCATGTATACAATATATGTATTTTTTGTGGATTTTGGCTGTGTGCTTTGAGGATGTTGGTGTTTTATTTTTGGGGGCTTTTTGGAGGGAAGGATGGAAATGAAATGCTTCCCAGAATCAGATATCTCCCTAATATTGCCATTTGCCCCATCCCCCACTCTTCGTAACTGTTACCAAGGAAAATAAAGGAAATTGGGCCTCCCTGTGAAGTAGAGATGCATTAAAGGTTATTTTTTGAGATAAAGATATTTAATTAAATCTGTCTAAAACACTATTTCTTTAGCTGAATTTAATTTTGTACTAGTCAGTTTCCTTGGGCCGAGAATAGGGGAAGCAGGCTTAAATGCCCTGCAAATTTGATTTATATGCTGTAAACGCTGTTCTTCAATTGTTTTCTGGTAAAACCTGAAGCAAGTAGAGCGGCACATAGTATTTTGGAAAATAATATAGGAAAATGTTTAAATATCACATCATGCCACCATTATTTATATAAATTGACTATTTTCAAACTTCAAGATTCAGGGCAGCAGCTCTTTTATCTTTGCATAACTGGATCTCTCAAGAGAAAATTAGTGCTCTGGTATGTTATGTGACAGGTGTCCGTACATTGGTGCAAATGCTAATTTATAATATTTACAGTGTAAGAAAACACTTTCTGTAACATTTTATTTTTGCATGCTAACAGTCTAAACAAACCAACCTGTATTTTAGTGTCTGGAAATCAGCCAGAAATGACTTCTGTGAAGATTGAAGACTTCAGTGGTGTTCAGGAGATGTCTACAAAGAATCTTATTATTGGACCTCTCAGTCTTCGGCTTGATAGCAGTGCAGTGCACAGAATTATAAAAATGATTGTTTGTGCTCTAGAACATGAATATGAACCATATAGCAAGTCTAACCTAGGTATGTTTTGTGAATTTTTTATTTTTTAAAATAACATTTCTGTTTTTTTATTGGAAAATATTAAGGGTTAAAAATGCATGTGAGAGAATAACGTTCTGTGAGAATTTCAGCTGAATGTTGTCTGTAATATAGATAGTACTTAATTTTCAACCACAGTTGGGACCAGAATTTCGATTGCTAAGCAAGGCAGATGTTAAGTGAGTTATGCCTATTGTTATGATCGTTTTTGCCAAGTTGTTAAGTGAATCACTGCAGCTGTTAAATTAATCACATTGTTGTTCAGTGAATCTGGTCTTCCCCATTGATGTTGCTTGTTGGAGGCCAACTGGGAAGGTTGAAAATGGTGATCTCATCACCTGGGATGCTGCACAACCATTGTAAATACATGCTGGTTGCTTCGTGCCAAAATTTGGATCATGTGACTATGGGGATGCTTTGACAGTCATAAGTGTGAAGACTGGTTTTCAAAGCTGTTGTAACTTCAAATGGGCACAAAACAAATGGTTGTAAGTTGAGGACTTGTAATCTTTGTTATCCTACAGTTAGGCCACTTCACTATCTGCTTAAGGAATTCATTTGCTGTGCCTTTTGAGAATTAAAAATGAAAGGCATTATGGTGCATTGTAATACATTATATATTATTTTAAAGTACACTTGAATAATAGTAATTGTTTTTAAAATATAACAGAATTATTAATAATTATACCAAGTATGTAAATTTTTGAGTACATTTTTTCACAATATTTTTTAAATCTTTAAAAAGTAAAATACTGAAAAATATTTCCACTGACATAATTTTAACAAAAAATGTATGTGTTGGTTATATTAGTTTTAATTGATTGTTTAAAGTTCTGGCGATATCTCCACCTCCCAACCCCCCAGTTTATACAAAAATATTCAGTGTGCTTGAATTAAACATAGTGGTTATTGTGGCAAAATAGGGGATGGAAAGTGTATTAGATATATTCGCTGTCACGAGTTATTTGTAAGAACAATAAAAATGGAATACGAATAAATAACATGAACAACACTTTCTTCAAATATTCCTACTGAGAAAATTTTCCTTAGGAAATTTCCTTCGAACTTAAGCTCTTTGTTTTCCAAAGAGACAGGATGATCTTCTGCTCTGACCACTCCTATCCCAAGGATTAATTCAGCTTTTTGGATGTGCAGAAATTAGTCTTGTTTTTCTTCTCTGTTTCTCAGCAACTCCCTCCACATTCAAATGCCACTTTCTGAGGGCCTCAACTTCTGTTTGAATTATAGTATATTTCTATATGACATGACATGAATGAGAATGTGTAATTCTAATAATTCTACAAACTAAATAATATATTTATAATTTAATTATTTAATATATTGCATTTAAAATGTGAAATGATTGAAAGGAAAATTATATGTTCATAAAAGAAGATGTAATATACTTATACCCTCTGGTGAGACACCACTTTGCTGTGGTTGGGGGACTTGTGTGCTGCAAAGAAGATGAAAGCTATATCAGAGATTCAACCATACTGGACAAATCTCATTAGAGGAGCCAGACAAAGAGTGCCTCCCTCCCGTAAAAAATATGAGACATAATTTACAGAAACCCATACCAGCTTGGTCGTTGCCTAGATTAACGAGGGCCACACTAGATGTTGTTGGGGTTCCTGGACATCTGGTGAAAAATGCACTACAGTACTATTCAGTGTAGAAATGTACAGTCTTCTACACTGGAGAAGAAATTGGCAACCCACCCCAGTATCCTTGCCAAGAAAACCCCATGGACAGTAACAAAAGGCTAAAGGATAGGATGCCAAAAGATGAGCCCCTCAATCAGAAGGAATTACAACTAGCTCCAGAAAGAGTGAAAGGATGCTCAGTTGTGGATGTGTCCGGAAGTGAAAGAAAAGGCCAATGCTATGAAGAACAATATTGCATAGAAATCTGAAACGTAAGGTGTATGAATCAAGGTAAGCTGGTTATGGTCAAACATGGGATAGCAAGATTGAACATCGACATCTTGAGAATCAGTGAACTAAAATTAACAGAAATGGGTGAATTTAATTCAGATGACCACTATACTACTGTGGATATGAATACCTTCGAAGAAATGGAGTAGCCCTCATCGTCAATAAAAGAGTGAGAAAAGCAGTACTGGGGTACAATCTCCAGAAGACAGAATGATCTCAATTTGAATCCAAGGCACCATTCAACATCACAGTAATCCAAGTCTATGCCCCAAGCACTGATGCTGAAGAGGCTGAAGTTGACCAGTTCTTTGAAGATTTACAATACCTTCTAGAACTCACACCAAAAAAAGATGTCCTTTTCATCACAGGGGATTGGAATGCTAAAGAAGGAAGCCAAAAGTTAATGGGAATAACAGGCAAGTTTGGCCTTGGAGTAGAAAATGTAGCAGGGCAAAGGCTAACAGTTTTGCCAAAAGAACGTGCTGTTCATAACAAATACGCTTTTCCAACAATCCAAGAGGCGACTGTACAGATGGACATCACCAGATGGTCAATGCCGAAATCAGATTGATTATATTCTTTGCAGCCAAAGATGGAGAAGCTCTATACAGTCAGTCAAAACAAGACCTGGAG
>JANHZU010003165.1:77167-87577 GCA_032468055.1 Acrochordus granulatus | reverse complement strand
AGGAAATAACCTTCAAATATGAATTGGATATGTATAAATGTTGAAGCAATGATGATGAAGTGATTTGTATGGATAATATGGTAAGAATCACATTCACAGTATATACTTAATTTACTCTTACTTCTGCCCTCTACATTCATTTAAATGCACCTAGATCTTATAAGATATGCTTAACATTTGGTTTGGCTCTAGATCAACATTTTAAAAATAACCTATGAAAAATGAAAAGAATGTTTGAGTCAAAGGTAAATATTATTTTTGTTCTATGGGTTTTGCATATTTTATTGGAGTTTTTTGGTCATAGATGCAATTCTATCCAGATTATCTATAGCTCTTGTTATATTGTTATGCTTTGGATCAAAAAGAAAGATAAAACAGCTTGAGTTAACAAGCCCAGAATGATTTAGAGTTTGTACATATGATAGAAGGAAGCCGAAGTTAGACTTAGAGTGAATAATTCTGAGTAGTTTTCTGTGCCATTAGCGGAACAAATTAAAGTTTGAATGGTTGGCTGCATATACCTAAACATTGTAGTGTGGGAGGATTATCAGCCAGTTAGCTGTTTGGGTTTATTGGCAGCAGAGCAGATTTGGGACAAATTTTCCCAAGGCAAAGGTACTGTTTTCAAAATTCAAGAAGTTGAACTGAGAAATTTATGAACTGGTAAGAAAGTGAATTACTGAACAGCCGTCAAAGCATGTTATTAATTGAAAATTTATTGACTTCATCTTAAAGCCAGTTTTTTTATTTAAAAAGATTAACTTACAGCATTGGCTTTGAAATCTGTGTGAGGTCTGTAGTATAAAAAATCTTCAGCTAAGCTGTAATTAATTATCTTAATTAAATAAATATTAGAAACAAGGCATTCTTACTCTGGAAAAGCAGTAGTCATGAGTGGCACAAATACCTAATCGAAAGTGTAAATCTGGATCTGGTTAGAATTAAATACAAATGAATTATCTTTGATCTTGTGAGAAATTTGGGATTTCACAAGTTTGAGTGTCTTGCTGACAGCACTTAAATGCCTTAAACTGCGTGATACATAACCTTCTCGTTACTTACAGTGAACAACCCATAATTTATATTGCTCTACCAGACAATATGGATTGGCAGATTGTAGACTAATGTGTAACAGCAAAAATATGAAGTGCAGATATCCAGCTCAGAGGCTGATAAGAAGTCATCGTGACATAACACTTAGTAAAATTCTACTTCTTCAACAATACTGAGCTCCAAGCTAAGACATTTACTAGGTTATCTCCTTGTGCCTGAAGGCTGCTCTGTGATTCTCCCTCAGCTGATTTGGTGATGACTATTTCTTTCAGAGGATGGAAGAGGCAGCGGAGAATCAGCTATCCTCAACTTTGTACATAGGATTCCATAATGGAAGAAAGTTACAGAAAAGCACAGTTGCAAATACTACAAGCAGAATAGATCTAATGTAGCTCTACTAAAAGCTTAGTAAAGATCTGGAAAAAAATAAAATGACATATAAAGAAGATGGTAAGGAAAACAGATCATCAAGGAAGGGAAAATCCAAAATCCTTTCTGGGTTGGCATGTGGGTATCTGTAGGACTGCTTGTTTTAAGCAGAATCTATCTGGCCATGATATAGCAGGGAGATACAGTATGGAGATACAGGTAGTTCTCATTTACCAGCCACAATTACCAGATGGTATAAAAAAGATGAAAACTCAGATTTGTTGAGATTGGTAATGGATGTCAGGGATGCTGAATTGAGGTAAAAGTGCCTCTTCAGATAAGTTCCAAATAAAAGGAATCAAAATATATATCATTATACCAGGTGGTCTGTGAATATTACAAAATGTTAACAGTAATAAGGAAGAATTCTTATTTTGGCTTAGTTCTTTTTCCAACAAAAAATTCTGTGTTCCAAAATAATAACAAGGAAGAGCATAGAAAAGAATTGAAGCTTGAGTTTGTTAGAGATATGATCAGAAAATACCTCTTTCCTTTGAATGAATCTAAATCTCCATGGCCTGGGATACTGTAGGAAATCTCTGATGGTCTCACTGAACTTTCCATTGTATTCTTTGAGAAAGCCAGAAAAAGTGGTAAAATGATAAATAATTAAAGGCTGCCAGTATGGGACACAGATATTTTTAATTGGTGTCTGGGACTAAGTGAGTTGGGATCTGGATGGGGGTAGCACATCCCTCCTCATTATTTGGAGCTTTTAGCAGCTTTCAGTGTTATCAACCATGGTGCCTTACTAAACCACCTACAGGACTTGGGGAATAGCAATACTGTTCTGCAGTGTTTCTGCTCCTTCCTTTGTGGTTGGTTTCATTCAGTACTTATGAAAGATGAGAGATCAATCTGACAACTTTTGATATGTTGAGTGCTGTAGTGGTCAGGTTCCTCCCCCCCAGCTTTTTAACATCTTTATCACATTTCTGGGAGAGGTGTTCCAGCCATTTGGGGTATTAATATTACTCAGCTTTACATCACTGTCCAAGCTTGAGGGAAGATGCTCTCTGTTTGAATGGGAGATAAAGTCTGTGGCTAGAGGGACCTTTGCTTAGCTTTGACTGCTTCACCAGTTATGACTTTACCAAGCATTGACTTATGAAATCCTTTCTGGGTTGGCATGTGGGTATCTGCAGGACTGCTTGTTCTAAGCAGAATCTATCTGGCCATGATATAGCAGGGAGATGCAGTATGGAGATACAGGTAGTTCTCATTTACCAGCCACAATTGGGATCACTAACTCTGTCCTTGAGTGCAATCATAAAATGAAAAATCACATGATCACAACTATCTTGCAGTTTGTCAGATCCAGCTGAGGTAGTTAAGTGAATTATCCATGGTTATTAAGCATAGCATCATGTGACTGTGCAACTTCCTGCCAGCTTCTCTATTGACTTTGCTTGTGGAAAACTGAAACATGAAAGTTGCAAATAGGAATCATGTGACAATAGGACACTAAAACTGACATAGCTGTGTGCTGGTTTCCAAATGCTCAAATCATGTGACTATGGATACACTGTGATGTCTACAACTTTGAGGATAGGTCGTAAGTCTCCTTGTTCATTGCCATCATAAGTCTGAATAGCTGCTGAAGAAATGGTTGATAAATGAGGACTACCTGTATAGATATAGAAGTGATAAGTTGCCTATAGTCCCATACTTCAAAAAGTGAGAGGGCCAAGTCTGGAAGACATTGCTTTTCTGTAGCAGTTCCAATACTTTGGAATGACCTCCTAATGGAGATCAGGCTGACCTCCCCGCTTGTCTTTAGGAAAATGTTGGAAACAACATTAACTGTAGAAGATGTTCTCTTAAATTAAGCACTGTGCTATTTTTACTTCCATTTTTTTTGTTTCGCTTTTTTATATTACTGTTGTTTTTAACCATATTATGGACATTTTATCTTTTGTTATATTAAATACTTTTTAGTTGCCAAAGGTTGTTATGTTATGCTGGGATATAAGCTAAATAATAAATCTGAATGAGAGCAAGTATGCAAAAAAGGAGGATCCAAGTTGCAGATTTTTATTAAAGAATGTTCTTGAATGGCTTGAAAATAACAATGACTAATGTAAAGTGTCAACAGGATATTAAGCCACATAAAGAATATTGTTCCTAACTCATAGGAAGTAATTATTCCATTTCATTCTGAATTGGTAAGATATAATGCAAATATTGTGTCCAGTTCTGAGCATTATATTGTCCTTACTGTGAGAGGGATTCAGACAAATCTGAAGGTTCAGAGGAGGCCAAGAAAGATGATCAGGGATTCAAACCAAGCTATATAAAGAGAGATAGAAGGTGTTGGGCATGTTTATTCTTAAACAAGGATTACTGAAGTAGCTATAAATAATATTTTTCAAGTACCTGAAAAGTCAAGATCTTTTCAGTATGTGGAATAGTAGATTTTTTTAGTTATAGGAAGGCAAATGTTGATTGAATGTTAAGGAACTTTCAGTTTCTTAGCTATGTAAAATCAGAATTTTGCAGAGAAATAAAAATTGTTCTCATTTTATATCAATGTCGGTGTGCAGTTTGGCTTTTTGTATGCCACTTTGAAAATTGTTTAAAACCAGTGAGCCAAGATATAATTGAATAATCTAACGCCCCTTGGTTCATCTGAACTTTCTTTCCTTTTGCTTGTAAAAGTTGCTTAATGCGAAAATGAAACCTTTCTGAATATTCATTCTTTATCTGAGGCCGAAGACCAAATTATACAAGTTACTTTTGCTACTTCATAAAGTAGCCCGGGCTGTATCATCTGGTTGTGTTTTTAATTAAGCAAAATGCCAAGCAATTCATGCACTTTTTCAAGAAAAATCACATTTTCTGAGACTTTTTTAAATTTCAAGTTGCTGATTTATTGAACATCTTTGTAAAACGATTCTTGATAGGCAGTGTAGAATATGCAACTTTATGTGGATAAAGTTTATCAAAAACTTTATTAGTTTTTAATACATAAAATGTATTAAAAACATTTTATGTGGATGGTTTTCTTAACTTTTGTGGTTCTCCTCCTTGGATGAAGTTGTAAGATCAGTGCTATGCAATCCAACAATGCTACAGCAGAGGATTAAAAAAAGGTAAAGGTTTCCCCTGCAAGTCGTGGCCGACTCCAGGGGGTTGTGCTCATCTCCGATGCACAACCAAGGGAAACAGCATTTGTCTGAAGACACTTCCATGGTCATGTGGCTGACATGACTATATACCAAGGCACGTGGAACACTGTTAGCTTTCCCATCAAAGATGATACCTATTTATCTACTTCTTTCCCACCAAAGATGATACCTATTTTTCTACTTGCACTTTAACATGCTTTTGAACTGCTAGGTTGGTAAGAGCTGGGGCAGGTAATGGGAGCTCACCCATGATGCAGCTGAGCTTGGGTTTTGAGCTGTTGACCTTTTGGCTGGCTAGCCCAACATCTTAACCACTTGGTCACCATACCCCCTTTTGATTACACTTAGTCAAAAAACAGAAAATGCAGATATCGTATATGAGGATGTGGTTGCCAGTCTTAAACCTCTGATATGTAAACCATGCAAAGGAAAATGACTGAAACCAAAATTTCATGATTTAACCACAAGTGTAGACATAAAAGAAAGGAATTGGCTAGACTAGTCAGATAAATTAAGGATAAATTATTTGACAGAGTAAGTATAGTGAGAGATAAATGGTGAAAATATCAAGTGCTGATAAAGAAGAGCAAAAAAGTTTACTATAAAAGCCAGTGGCAAGAATGAAAACTCATGTTTATAATGTTTGTTTGTTTGTTTGCCAAAAACTCATGTTTATAATATTTATTTGCCAAAAACTCATGTTTACAATATTTATTTATTTGTCAAAAACTCATGTTTGTTTGTTTGCTTGTTTGTTTATTTGCTGCCCTGCTCACTGTCAGTGGCTCTGGGTGTCTTACAATAAACATAACCATGTTAATAAATTAATAAATATTAAACCAGTTAATAAATATAAAAAGTAAAAGCAAGAATAAAAAGCAGGAAAAGAGCAAGATACAAATTCTGGGAACTAGTTTCCCAAAGCTAGAGAGAAATAATAATACAAATACAGCTTTCACCTGAAGTTCTGATAATTTATTTTAAAAGTAAAATTGAAGATATTAGAATATCAAAACAACAGTTAATAGGTACAGATTTATTAAAATCATGATTAAAATGGCACCCAGTAACTACTGCAAAAGTTAAAAGAATACTTTCACAATAGGCAAAGCCACAGGAAAGGTTATGTAACCACCAGAAATTTTTAAGGCATTCCCTGATTGGTGGACTCTTCTGTTCGCCTCCTTGTTTATTGATATCAGTACCACTGAACAGATCCTTGTAGGTAGGAAACACAGTGTAGCAGTTCCAATGTTTAAAAAGGAAGATCCCTCAAACCCCTTAAGTCTCATTGAAATAGGATATAAGCTGTATATAAAGAAGCACAGTAGTGCAAGTGATGAAGAGCTCAGTTTGCTGGCTGGAAGGTTGGCGGCCCGAGTTGAAGACTTAGCCTTGCCTTGCAACAGGGTGAGCTCCTGCTGTTCCGCCTCAGCTCCTGCCCATCCAGCACTTCGAAAGCATGCAAATGCAAGTAGATGAATGGGTACCCCTTTGGGGGGAAGCCAGCCGGCAGCAAGGGGAACGGGAAGTCGGTGCTGGACCTGCCTGAGCTTGAGGATGGAACAGGAACTGTGGAGGAAGCCCCTGGATGTGAACACTGCCGGTCAGCTCAGGGGGGCAGGATTTAATGTCGAAATGTTAGAATGTTTAAAATGTTAAAATGTTGATTGTGAGTTGTCAAGAGTCTGTTAGGAGGTTGGCAGCATATAAATATGAAAGATAAATAAAAGATAAAAAGGTATCTTTTAAACTGATTGATTGGGAGCATATTAGGCAGATTACAGCAGAAAACCAGGCAGGCTTTGGAAAGGGTCATAGTACTATAGATAATAGATGTTTTTTTCCACATTACAACATCTGATACACAAATCAATGAATGGACCCTCAAAATGCCTGTATGCAGCATTTATTGACTTACCATCTGCCTATATATAAATGTATGCTTTGAGTTTTCTCTCTTTGAAAATGACAGTTGAAAGGCATTTGGAACAAAAGAATGAAGACATATAAGTAAAGATACTGTATACATTGATTTTTGCTTACAGACATAAATAAATTTTGCAACAGTAATTTCTAATTGCTTTGAAATGGAAATGTTCAAGTTATTTTTATTAGCTATTTTGATCTAAGGATGTTGAATCAGATTGGCAGCTGAGATAATTGTCAGCTTTCTCTTTACATGACTATGCCAGGTATTTAGCTGCAACTGCTAAGGTCCTGTTCCACTAGGCAGAGAAAATCCATCTGCCATAGAGGAAACTCCTTATTAGTTCCAAATTATGAGGAAAACTGATCTCTTTTCAGTCTTTAATCTACTTCCATCTGCAGTGAGCTCCACAGTTCCTTCTGGTAGTCAGCTGGTGTGATAGCTATCAGCTTAATCACCAGATATGCTCCATAGCTGTTGCTCTGTTCAGCTCTGTGCATGTTCTTTGAGCTAACAACCTGATGCAGAAAGGCCATTTCTTTCTCTGTCCTAGAATTTACATCAGTTTTGGCCAAGTGAGGTTGGTGATTTCATCACAGTGTGCTGCTGTGATGATCAGAGCAAAAAATCATTCTCATATTTTTCTTGTAAAGAAGCCAAGCTTTTGGGACTAACTTTTTTTTTTTTTACCAGTGTGTGTAGATGAGTTCTGGTTCTACACTTCTTCCCTTGAGAATGAAGGAACTTGAACTTTCTGGGCTCAAATAAATTTGATCATTGGATTTTTTTATCCCTAGAAATGCCATCATGTCTATGTTAATGTAGCTTCAGCATGTTCAAAATTATGTTTTTCCTCTTTTATGTCCACATTATGATTATAAGACCATTTCAGGTACAGTCAGCTGTAAAACATAGTTGTTACTTATCATTTACCATGGTAGATAAACCCAAACAGTTCAGGGTTGACAGCAAGTTAGCATTGTGAAAAAATAACATAATAATCTAAACAGATTTTTGAGTATTTTAGTAATCTAAACAGATTTTTGAGTGCTATCTGATATAAAGTTTTATAACTTTTATTTGATCTTGTTGTGGCCCATAACTTAAACAGCAGATCTGCATGGCATATCTGTCATGCATATCTGCATGTCCTTATCCATGCAGGAAAAAAATGAAACAACATTTGGAAGTGAAAGATAATATAGATAATAGATGCTGTAGTGGAATGATTGTCAATCCTAAAGAGAAACCTCTGTTGACACATTTCTCTCCTATTCTCAATAGAGGCTCAGTGCCCCTTGCTTTTACTACACTCTTTAATTTTGTTGTCTGTCTAACAAAAAAGATTCTTCATTCAGGTATAAATGCAGGAGTTGTGTCATTTTGGTAATAGTTTTGGAAAATGAACTATGCAGATTGCCATGCTTCCTTTAAAGGTACAATCTTGGATATTAAACCACATTTCTCCTCACTGAATAAACATACTGGGGAAAAACAAGTACTGATTGATTGGATGGCTTAAATATGTCTTTTCCAGAAAAGCACTGAAGTTCCATGATGAGATATGCAAACCAAATCTAGAACAACTTGTATTCCCTATAGTAACTAATTTTAAAGTAGCACTAGATTTTATTGTAGACTTTACTTACTTCATGTAGTTTATCAAGGATAAAGGAGAAATGATTGTACATTTCTTAACAATGTGTGTGCAGAATTCAAAATACAAAAAATATGATCAGTGAAAAATACTTTGAATGCTTCATTCTCCCACTGCAGAGTTGCCTCTGTTCCACTTGTTAAGGGGCATTGATTTGGAACATTTGAAACACTGATTACATTGTCTTAATTGAGAGCTATATTCACTTCATTGGTTTTGATATACTGGAACTCACTAGGATTTTCAAAATAATATTTAGATAAGATACAGACATGTGAGATTATAGATTGCCATGATCAATTTTTGACATTGAATGAATATTTTAGATGGGAAAAATCATGAAGACTTTTTTAAAAAATGGCTTTAATGTTCTTGTTTTTAGTTGCTTTTAGACCAGCTTTAGAAATTGTGAGGTGCTTATGGAGAAATGTGGGAAAAAAGCAGGAACATACAACTTCCGAATATTATTGACATTAGGAGAAAACCTCAGAAATTGAGATGTAAAACTGCCAATATATTTGCAGAAAGGAAAATCCTACATATTCCACATTGGGTGGTCTTCAGTATGATTCTTCAGTGGCATTTTAAATGAATTTTGTTCAGAAGGCTACAACTTGAAGGTTTTACATTTGTTTCTTTCTGATTAATAACCGTATATTTTTTATTCATTTAAAAGATACAAGAAAAATCTTTGAACAAATAATGGGCACAATTGTATACTGTGTTTCTTAAACTGTACTGCCCCCATATGGACACAAGGAGGAATATCTCATACTAGTTTATTTTGCACAGGATGAAAACCATTTCAAGGGACAGAATTCATATTTCTAAAATATAACTGTTTCTTTCCTATTTCTGAAAAGATTTGGGAAAACCTCTGTCACAATTGAAGATTGCTCTATACCTGATCGGAGACCCACTACTTCCCCCAATACATGTGCTTGAAGAAAATTTTTCAAAGTCAAAGATTTGCAAGAATTTTTAAAGTTAGAGAATTTTATGTCTTGCCTGGATTTTGAACACAAACCTTTCCCGGGCACCTTCCAGATATCTTGGGATTATAAATCCTGTAATCTTCCATGTGTATTTCATCAAGAGTATGGAACCTAGTCCAATATTTTTGAGACTACAGTGTTGAAGAATGGTATAGTATAGCTGCAGAACCAAGATATATTAAATCAAATAATAGTTAAACAAAGAAAAATCTCCGCACAATATATGCAATTATTTTGGCTGTTTAAAAAGCATACTTATTTTCTTCAGAGTTTGTATGTTTCAAAAACCTCAATCAAATTTAGTCTGATAAAGTTGGCCCCTGAAAATTGATTTCTTTATCCCTTTGAATATTTTGGTCATCTTTCTTTTCTGCGAAGTTTAATCAACCCTGGAGTATTTATGTATTTTCATACAGGTTTAAACATAATATTTATGTAGCTTTGTCATCTAGCAGATTCAATATTATTTTTCTGATATATGAAACTAATTTAAAATATGGCTTGTAAAAGTTTTGTAGTTGTAAAATCTGACCATTATATTCACAAATATTTGAAACTTCATCTATAGAAGAAAATGCTAACAGCTAATCTGAACAAGAAATTTAAGCTTGAAGAGTTTCATGTGTTTCTTGGAATTCACTGAATTCTAGTACAATTCATTAATTTGTAGGCTTAAATTGGATGGGCTTTAAACATGATGTATATTGTAAGAAATAAAAACATTAATGACATTTAATATATAGCTGTATTTTTAAAAAAAGGGAATGGGGAAAACAGCTCTCACTTATTTGTAGTCAGTTAAAAGTGCTATATGTCAAGTCAATAGCATTCTTTATTCATCCCAAGTAGTAAATTCACTGAATTATCTGATTGTCCCATAGGGCTCTGTGTGGAAAGGATGTTTACAAGAGTAAGTGCAGAGTTATCCATAACTTTAGTTTGTTTCATAAGGGCAAGTATTTTTCTGTTTGCAGCTTCCTAAATGTCTTCTCAAAGAGAAAAATGCAAATGTATTTCAAAGTATGTTAATTTGTAACTTCTCTTTTTGTAGTCAGGCATAAACATAGAACACAACTGCACGACTGAACAACAAAAATAAACACAGAATAGCACTGTGGACTTAACAAAATAAAACTGCATATACAGTATATTCAGTCTTTCCCTCCTGACCAAAATCTCCGTTCTCAATTGTGTGGGCAGTATATCAGATCTGTAATC
>JANHZU010003165.1:20097-38022 GCA_032468055.1 Acrochordus granulatus | reverse complement strand
GATTAAAGGCGAAACGTCTTCGACTTGAGAAAAATCCAGTCCAGATGCCTGTTTTTTAAACTTTGTTGCTATGCAATACCCTGTTTGATTTGAAATGAAAATCTAAAATCAGAACAGAAACTGGCCAGTATACATCTTTCTAAATCTTAGTGTACATTGATGATCCTGGCACAAATCAGGGTCCAATGACACCAAATTAGGATGATTAAATAGCATGATTATATGAAGGAGGCCAAATTCTCCTTGAAGATTTCTCAGAATACTAAAATAATGTTTCTCTTTATATTAATGGTCCTAATCATATTCAGAATGATTCTGTTTCTTGTCCTTTCTAATACAGTACCTCTTGAAATTCTTTGATTCAGTTACTATTTGTCCATTGGCATCCTTTTGCATACCGAGTCAAGACTGGTATCATGGTAGATTCAGATTCAGAGTTGAAAGAAAAGACCAACGATGAGCAACCAGCTCCAGTGCCAAGAGATGAATTGCCATCTGAGCAGGCAGAGGAGATAAAGCAAGCCAGCATCCAACCAGCACCACTGCTAATGCTCTCTGAAGATGCGGATGTGGAATTATTATCCCCTCCTAACTCAAGAGCTCAGAAGGCTGCAAAGAGAGTAGAGCACACTCTGTAAGACTGCTCACACAGAAGGAATCTCACCCTGCTAAATGAGATATATTAAAATGGAGCAGCAACTACAAGCTTTCCAGTGACAATTGTCCATTAACTCCCAGTCCATAAACCTTGCAACCCTGATTCTGAACCTGAAACAGCTGATGATTCTACCAGAAGCTCTGACCCTCAGATTCCACCTGCCTACTCTCCTATGTGTTGCTTTGATTTGAAACTCTTGTGAACCAAACTTGCTGAACTGTGCAGGAAAATTTGTGTCTATATTGCAAACGCATGTGTTTGCAAGTCTTGTTTAGTAAAGAGAACAAAACCACCCCTTTGTGTATTTGTGTGTGATTTGCCTGGAACAGGACAGTTGGAACCTTCTTCTGAGTTTGGAATACTGATTCTTTTCTTTTCATTTGGATTTCAGAGTGGGATTTAGTACCAAAACAGGTGTGGTTGCATTTGTGATGACCTGGGTCAGAGGAAAAATGATAGTGGTGCTCCTTAATCTCTCAGTGGCTTTCCAAATTATCCACCACTGTATCCTTCTGAGTCAGCACCATGCTTTGGGGATTGGGAGTACCATTTTGTGATAGTTCTCTTCCTTTTTCCAGGGTCAGCTCCAGCCAGTGTTGATCAAGGGAGGGAGAGGTCACTCCTTATGATCCTCCTGTATGGGTAGTCAGGGCTTTAGTCTCTCTCTTCCCCCTCCTTTTCTAAATTTATATGAAACCATGAGGTCATTCACCATTCTTTTCCAAGCAATTATTTTCTTCTGTGAAGAAGTTTAGTGCAACTCAACTACAAAGAGTCATTCAGATGACATTTGATGCTTTCAGCCAACCAATGTATTTTACACACACACACGTATAAAAGAACTGGGGCCCTTAACAAACTTGAGGTGCCAGGTCTTCAAGGCCTTATGAAAGGTCAACAGGGTCAGGACCATTCTAAACTTTGGAGGGAGATGTCCCAGAGGGTAGGAGTTATGGTAGAGAAGATAGGCATCCTAATCCCTTCCCAGACAACATTCTTTGACTGACAGGACCCAAGACATGCCCAAATCAAACAACTGCATCAGCTTTGATTCAAAAATAACATGGATTTTGAAATACAATTTATTCTAAATAGGGAAGGAAGGAATAAATATTCAGGTTCTATTGAAAGCATTTTACTTTTTATCACAATGTACATTTTTTCTTTTTTTCTGCAGTCCATCTACTTTGAAAATATACATTTTGTGGAACATTAGACATTGCTGAGATTAGCAATGAGTTTGGCAATCTTTCACTTTTTCTTTTGCTGTGGCATAGCTAGGCAAACAATTATGCCTTATGCTAGTGGCAGGAATAATTTGATTATTCCCCAGTTCAGAAATCATTGGATGACAGGATGCAAACTCCCCAAATTAAGTATTTCTTTCTTCAGTCTGTTTGAATTGAAATAATGGAACAATATTCCTCAGCTTAATAGTTTTCTGTAAGAGGTATAAAAATAATTAAAGCTATTTCTCCCTGGAGAGTGATGGTAACAAACCATTCTGAAATTTTAAATTTTTAATACACAAACATACATAAATTTTAATGGTGGACTACCTCCTGTTTTCATTTAAATATTGTGAAGGAACTTAAATGTGAATTTTATTGTATGCCACCATGTTTTCCATATGGACAATTACTTCAAATCCATTGGCTATATGCATGCTTGATTCTACAATCCAAAACTTAAGTCTTGTTTGTATTTTATAGCACTCATTACATATTTCAAAATGCTACAGGAAGCATTTTATCATGTGTTGACAAGACTGCCCTTAGGAAAGATATCAATGTCTATTAACATAATGTATAATTTTATATTTTTTACTCAAAATTTTAGATTTTTATCAAAAACAAACATTTCTTCCTTAAAGGATAATTTTTGTTTGTTTTTGTTATTATTCTTACTGTTTGGTTAAATGTTTTGCTTTGGGGCATAAAGACATGTGTTTGTGATGCATTGTTACATTTCACAAGTAATTATACATTTTTGAAAAGATGGGTGGAAGAGCTATGAATTTTAATAGAGCATGGAACCTTTCTGTATTTTTTCAAAAAATATGTCAGTTTTTCATGTACTTCCAATATACATCAATAACAAATGTGATTTCTACTTATTAGTTCACAACTATTTCTTCTCTGTGCAAAGACAGCAAAGAATTTGAAAATCGGTGCCTAGTTCATTGTTTACAAAATTACACATAGACTAATATCTCAAATATAAGAAAGAAGCTTTTTTTAATGAAAGAAAATATTTACATTAAGACCATTTGGACATTAAGCATTTCATCTAGTATTAATTGTAATATATATGCTATTTAATATTACAGTTTTTTTCACAATAATTTGTTTGGGCTTCCAATATTTGCCTTATGCTTTTCTTTTCTTGAAAAGAATTGTATCAAGTTTATCATACTAACACTACCCCAGGTCCTTGAGGCCTTTGTTAGAAAAAACAGAACAAGTTGCTCAATTATCTACAAGAGTAAATCAATGATTATTCTAGTAGCAACAACAACAAAACCCCCTAAAAGTAAATCTCATTTATTTTGCTATCTGACTGTAGATTGGGTGGTAGTGATACTCCAACTGTACAGTAATTTAAAAAAACTGAGTATACTTCAACTGGTATATAATATATTGTGAATGTCACTAATGTTTAAACAATACTGGTGAACATGCCAATCAGCATTTATAAAATATCATCATTAAGTATACTTTCTTAGTCCAGGACAAACAGTAATATACAAATTATGTTTCTTTTAAATTGCCTGCCATTTCTGCCACATATTTCATAAGCATGATTTTAATATTTTCAAATGTCATTATGATTGCAGATTTAAATTACCTTGCTCAGTATTACAACCATCTGTAGTATTAACAAATACCTATTTCACTTCGGCATGCAAAATAGCAAAAAGGCAACAAGAAATTTGTTTGTTTAGACATATATGGCCACCCATCTCATCATAGTGATTGTGAGTGGCTTATAACAAATAAAAACACCATAGAACTAAGACATTTTTTTAAAAAAACAGTTAACACACAAAATACAGTGGTGCCTCACAAGAAGAGACTAATCCGTTCCGGAAAAACACTCTTAGCGTGAAATGCTCTGAGAGTGAAACGAGGTTTCTCATAGGAAACAATGGAAAATCGGACGATCTGTTCCACGCCCCCAACGTTCCACGCCCCCAAACATATTCACCAAAAAAATCATTTTCAACAGAATTTGATGTAGATTGTCCCTAACATCTGAAACAAGTAACCATGATTAACACATGATATAAAGTAGAAATAGAACAAACTAACCAGCACTTATGGATCTGCTTCCAGGCAGATTCTGGTCACAGCTGCTGTCCGGTGCCCCCTGCTGCCTTTTCCCTCAGCAACGCCTTTCTGGGTGTCAATGTTTCTTGCCTCCGTACTATGAGAGGAGAAGAGTGCTGGGCGACGAGGGGGAATTTACAATTTCTGCTTTATTTTGTGTGTGTGCATGTGCGCTTTGAGAATATCCTCCCACCCAATGGCAGAGCTTCTCCCAAAGCCGTCCCAGCTAAGCACATGGCAGGGACCCAGCACCCCAACCCCGCTCCATCCGCAAGCACCGAGGCGAAGCCAACTCGGGATGACTCATGAGAAGGCACATGGCGAGGTGAGGTGGAAGAAGTGCGCGCAGCGTGGCCCAGCCCCAGGATTGCCGGTAGATGAGCCCCTCTGCCGCCAGGCCACGCCGTGCGCTCGCCTTGAAAAGGCCAGCGGCCCCACCCTCCTCCTCCGCTGCCACTTGCCTCATCTCGCCTCTCACCCCAAGTGCCTCTCTCGCTGCCCCTGCTTCCTCACCCGCCCCTGGGGAGAGAGAGAGAACGAGAGGAGAGGAGAGGGGGGAGGGGACTTCCTGGAGGGAGAATCTGAAGTCTGAAGTCTCGGGAGGTCCATCTTTTGAACGCCTGTTTACGTACATTCTGCCAAGGTCAGTCACACGCACAGTAACAGAGTAAGCCACGCGGCAGCTAGGCAAAACACACACATGCGCTTGCCACCTGTACAGCAATGGAGTAAGCCATGCGGCATTTCCTGAATGGGAAATACAGAGAGCACTGACTGATGACATGCAAGGTATGGTATGAAGTTTTCTCATCGTGTGAGTCGCGGCTCATCTAGCGGAATAAATTTTATTAAATTTTTTTGGTCATCCTGTGAGTTTCATGTCTTGTGAGTTAGTTGTCTTGTGAGGTACCACTGTATTTGCCTATCAATACAGACAGAATGGGAGACTCCTTGCAATACAATAAATTGTATTTTTAAGAAATAGACTTTACCTTACAATAATCTCACTTGTTCATTCTGATACGCAATATTTCTGTCTCCAGAAGTAGAGCAGTTGTATCCTTAGTGTGTTTGTGGCTTGAAGTTTGTTGATAAAAGTTCTCAAGTGTGCATTGTTATATTATTTCCTGGTAATAGCAATTAAAACTAGATTCTAGGAAAGACAAAAACTATTTAAAGAAATACATTGTAATGGAATGGAATGATGGCTATATAAATTATGTAAACAAACAAACAAACTAAACTGGTATTTCCACTTCTACTTTTTTCCTCAGGACAATTTAAAGTCATTCTACTTCTTTACATGCTACAAGTTTATCAATACCATTTTTGCTTTTTCTTCTGAGTTTAGCTACTGGAAATCATCAGAATGTTTTATCACTCTGTTAACTTTTAATTTACCTGTTATAATTTATGAGTATAAATCAATCACTTCATTTATGTTTGCATCAAATATAATTTGACACAGATGAGAATTCCTTAGTAATGATAAAGATTATGGTGGGCTGTCAAAATAGAGATGCCAGGGGATTTCATTTATCTACCATCTACTCTGTTCTACAAGTTTCTATAAGCCTTTGTCAATTTTATCTTCTTTTGTGGTGATACCTGTCTTGGGCTTACCATTTTCCTTGAATATATTCTGATCCACTAGGGAGAGGGAGCAGGAGGAGGAATAGTATCTATGTTTAAGATAAAATATTTGAAATTATTAAATATCTGCAAAAAATAATTAATTTTAGAAATACTATATCAAGATATATGACTAATATGCATCAAAGAAGGTAACCTTTTATTGTTTTAAGACAGTTGGACACTTTAAGTTGAAGAATTTATTTCTCAAGATTATAATGTTCTTGTTCAAATTACTGGAATTCCCTATGGTATAGCAACCCAAGGGATAAATTGTCAAAGAATCACTTTGACTTTTTCTTTTCTTTATTTTGTGTATGCATCCTGTATACTTTACATTTAAAATCTTGACTATTATCAAATAAAAATGTGCTGTACTCTTAAGTACATTTTTTTAAAAAAATCATATATTTCACAGTTAAAGTATACTATGTTTCCATGAGGTCAAAATGATTATTTTGAAAGTGTCTTTAGCTCTTTCAAGTGAAAAGCTTCTTATAAATGAACTGGTAGTGGAAAGTTGGGGAGGTATGGCCCATTCCAAAAATTGTTTATATTAAATAGCATATGAAGTATTTATTTATATTATCCAGCTGTGAAAAAATATTTTCATTTTGACAGATTGATGGGGAGTGCTGCTCCCCCATGTAGTTAAATCTGTTACAATTCCTGAATCACAAATTGGGTAGTAGTGAAGATGAAAACTTGAGTGAGAGGCTTAAGAAACACTTAATCATTTTTATCTCCCCTGCATTAGAGTAAAGGTAATGCAGACTATAACTAGCCACTTGTTACTGTTTACTTAAGTACAAACAGTTGAGGAAGTGTTTAGTCCTTGGGGAACAGTAATTTGCTCCAGACTTATATTAGCCCTGAGCTTTAATGCAGATCAAGAATGAAGGCCTTATATGTTTGGCTTTTCCAGATGAATGAAGATAAATTCTCCTAAGAAAAATATACTTGATATTTTGGTTCATTTTGCAAGAATTGGCAAAGAATTAAATTGTGTATTTCAGAGCTTGGCATGAAAAGGGTGAAAAATAGTTTAAATTTGATTCTGACTTTATTCTATGGTTTTGAATACAAATAGAAAACTAATGCATAGATTTATCAATCTCTACAAACCAGAGATTAGAAATTCAGAGTAAATTAAATTTAGTATGAGGACTAATTTCTTGTAGGAGTTTTTAAATTCTTCTTTAGAAGTACACATTTGAAACATTTTAATTTATTACTCATTAAACACATTTATAAGTGTTTCCCTAGCCTGTTCAAAAGATATGCAGCGAGCTTATGGATTACTATATATTTCAGCCATTTGAAGAGTTATCCCTAGATCCATTCCAACAATATTTAGAATATTGTTTTTAAAAATATAAACTCAGAAATATGCAGCAACTAGATCAGTCTTTGACCCGAAGTTGTAGTTCCAAATGCCTATTTAGCCAAAATAAAAGACAGCTGAAGGGGGATATGACAGCACTCTTCAAATACCTAAAGGGATATTACTTTGAAGAATGTTAAGACTTGTTCCCTTTTATTCCTGGACATGGAGTAATGGATTGAAATTATGGGAAGGCAAATTCTGATTGAATGTGAGAAAATATTTTCTAATAGTAATAGTTTGACAATAGAATGAATGACCCAAAGGGTGATGGCTTTTTTTTCACTGGATATGTTCAAACAGAGGCTAAATAGCCAGCTGTCTAGGGTGCTTTAATTTGGACTTTTGCTAGACTAAATGACCACTTCCAATGGAGGGTACTGAGCAGTTTTAAAATGTGAGTAGACTACTTTTTTGAAGTGTTTTTTTAAATGGGGACAAAAGAAAAACAGAGAAAAAAATCATTTTCATACTTTGGTATCCTGTTTTCTATCCAAGAAAGAATGTAAAAGCAGCATTTCACTCCCTCTTAGCCCAACCTACCTCATAGGGTCGTTGCTGTGGGGAAAATAGGAGGAGGAAAATGTATTAGATATATTTGCCACCTTGAGTTACTTACACACTAGTAAAGGTGGGATAAAACTAATAATAAATAATAAAATATTTGAATGTGCGATAAAACACATTTCTAAGTATTAAATCAGTCTAGTAAGTACATATTCAGTGAATGTAAATGTCCAGTAAAAATCATCTGAAGTTTATTTACAAGTTAATTTATATGTGTAGTTCTAATTAAAGTGTTCTGCCAATGGAAAGGTTGTTGATCAGATTAGTCATCATTCCCTTTCAAAAGACCACAGCCCAAGACCTAGACACTCTTGAGATTATTTTCTGACATTTCAAAATCTAAGCATGCTACTTTTTACAGAACAAAAAAGGTGCTGCTGAAGTTCTCGTGGCATGAAAAATGCAAAAAATTCCTTGAATGCATTAAAAAAATAAATCTAGTCATAGGAGTTAAGCAGCAAAACCCACCTTTGATTGTGAAAATCTGAATTATGTTTGCTAGGAAAAAACTGAAAGAACACAAACCATTTTTTCCCCAGGCTAGAGAGAATTGTTCCATCAGTATAGATGTAGACAATGGTATATCCATTGATTCATAAAGGCAGAAGGAAAAACAAAGTTTAGAATTTAAATTCTGGAGCACAGACTTATATAAGGGCTTTCATTTCTATATACCACTGTGTTCTAAGTTATGTCTGAGCTTCCTGCTTTATATGTCAAGGTGTTAAGGATCTGATAAGCTGATAGCTACCATTATGGCTGATGGGACACTCAAAAACATTTTATTTTTACAAATGTATATATTTAAGCTGAATAGGTCACTTCTATTGCTTTTAAATAAAATTAAAAATTAAATCAGGTATGTAGATTGAAAGATTAGGATAGAGTGTTTAACTTCAGAGAAAAGTAAAGCACTGAAATATAAACTGTAATATGCAAGATTATGATTAAAGTGGGCTTTAAAAATAGATTCAAACAACTGTAAAGAACAAATTGCCATACTGAAATTCAGTTGTGTTTTATAAATAAAATAAACTACATTCCTAAATACTTAGCTTTTTAATGTACAAGATGTTTTAGTATTATTTTCAACCTACTGTCCTCCTAATTAATTAAAAATCATTCTTATTACATCCTATTATTTCTTAAGTTTATTTGACTCCATAGTGAAAACATTAACATTATTCATATGGTAATTGAAAGAAAAAGCCATATCTTCTAAAGAAAAGAATAGCTGCTTCTGGGAACATCTGCAAATTATAGTCATGTTAGCAATCATTGTTGTACACTTGCCAACTTAAATTCCTCTTATGTTAGTGAAGGAAATTCTACTGAATTTAAGACCAATTCAAAAGATAATTTGAATTATCAGTTACCAAGAACATACATCTGTGCCTATACCACATGGATAAATATAGTATTTCATCTGTGACAACCTCACACTGATGAAGAGATGCACAATAATTTCCCCTTCTAAACCTCAATGAAGTTCCCAGACTTGTTTCAAATGTTTTTAAAATTAAATTAAATTGCATTTCATTTCTATCTTGGCTATTGTCATTTTTTTGCCTTTGCCCCATCTCTTTTTTGCAATGTGGCCCTTGGCATGCCTGAATGTTGCCTTTCCCTACTTTTAG
Organism: Acrochordus granulatus; assembly: GCA_032468055.1. Lineage (NCBI taxonomy): Eukaryota > Metazoa > Chordata > Lepidosauria > Squamata > Acrochordidae > Acrochordus > Acrochordus granulatus. Next base: position 28,815 of record JANHZU010003165.1, on the reverse strand, counting down.
TGATTCAAGTATTCATTATAAAATCCAATGTTTATCTTACACCATTTGAGATTTTGGAACTGCTATGAGGTTTATTGTTGTCTTTTTTGGGATACAGATTTTAGCCATTGAAATTAATTTTGTGGTAGATAGTTAAATGCTTAGTCCCTCAATTATTTGAATATGTTTATAAATGTAAATCATGCTGGATTTAATGAATGCTTTCATGGAAAAAACTGTTGATTTCTTATTAACAGTTTGAGCATGATTGATCATCAGGGTATTTAGAATACTTCAGATTAGGCATTTTCCCAGAGTAATTTTTTAAATCATACATTGCATTGATATATGTAGCTTCCAAATGTTAAAGACATTTGAAAAAATGTGATGGTGTGGGCTTGGGGAGACTCCAGGAGGCAGTGCAAGACAGGGGGGTCTGGCGTAATGCAGTCCATGGGGTCGCAAAGAGTCGGACACGACTGCGCGACTGAACAACAAATGTGCTTCATTGATTAGAGAAAGTCTTTTGATTGTTACAGTCATATCAAGTTGTAAAAAGTACTCAGAAAAGATGGAAGTCCCAGACATTGTCCTTAATTGAAACTGATATATAGGTTACGAAGCCACAATAAAAATAGAATATGATAAAACAGACTAGCTCCAGAATGGCAAGGGAGTGAGAAAAGTTGGTTTGTTGTCTCATTATATATGGTACTTATATGCTGAATATACAGTATATTAAGGGAAGTTGGATTGGAAGAAGCATGATTTTAGAACTGGAAGAAGAAACATTAATAACCTGCATTATGCTGATGCCATTACCCTGATAGCCAAAAATGCAAAAGATCTTCAAGCCCTAGCAATAACAGTCAAGGAGCACAATGAAACTAAAATTAAGTATAAAGAAGATCAAACTAATGACAACAGGCAGTAGAACTAGTCTTAGAATGGACAATGAAGATATCAAAGTGATGGATAGCTTCTGCCTTTTAGAATCAACCATCAAGGAACACAAAGGAACAAGCAGTCAAGAAATGTGCGATAGATTAGCACTGGCAGAGCATCCATGAAGGCTTTGGAAAAGATATTCAAATGCCATGATACTTACAAAGATCAGAAATGATAGTTCCTGTGATTCTATGGAAGTGAAAGTTGAATTTTGAAACAGCAAATTAGAACAGTATAGAGATTTTTGAACTTTAGTGTTGGAGAAGACTTCTGAGACTACCATGGACAGCCAAGAAAACAACAAATGGGTCACTGAACAGATCAGCCCAGTTCTCATTTTGAGGCACAAATGTTCAAGTTCAACTTCTGACATACTAAGCAAAGACCTAGCTCTGTGGAGAAGGCTCTAATGCTGAGAAAGGCAAAAGGAAAGGAAAGAAGAGGACACTCAGCAGTTATAATAACAATGAGGGCACCATTAGAAGAGCTGAAGGACCAGATTAGGGATAGATCATCATGGAGAACAACTAGTTATGTGGTCACAAAGAGTCAACAACTTGATGGAATGTAATAATCATCATTAGTTCCATTTATTTACTCTCCTTATCTTGATCCTCTTTTTTCAACTGACCATAAACGACCTGGGACAGGAAACTTAATAACTTGTTTTTTTGTAAAGCACCGTATGCACTGAGGCAAATGTATTAAAAGAAAGAAAGAAGGAATTATATGACACCATGTGTGATGGGTGTGAGCTTGGGAAGACTCCGGGAGGCAGTGCAAGACAGGGGGGCCTGGCGTAATGTAGTCCATGGGTTGCGAAGAGTTGGACACGACTGCGCGACTGAACAACAACAACAACAAAAATGCATGGTGTAGTGCTTAGAGTGTTGCACTAAAGCAGGAAATTAATCTTTAGATCACCATTTCACCCAACTCACTTGCTGACTTTGGGCAGTTACTATTTCTCAGCCTAAGAAATTGGAACTGGTGCGAAACTGTGGGTCAAGAGGAGAATAATATATATTACCTTATGCTTCCAGAGGAAAAAGGAGATATAAAGATATGTTGTCAATAAATACATAGAGGAGAGTGTTAGTATCAGCCTTGGCTATAACTACTGTTATTTTCAAGGTGAAGGAGAATGGAAGTGCTTACCAAAGAGCTATCCCTAGTTTTCTAACATTATGCTTAAGGACTTATAGAGCTTGCTTAATTATAATATCTTATGTTCTTTCCTGATTGAAACTACTGGTAGTTGAATTTCAACATCATCTGATGGGAAGGAATACAGATTCTCCATCCCTATCTTATAATATGCTGCTCAGGAGAAGAAACCAGCTTGTCAAAATATGTTGCAAGTAGAATCTGCCTGCACAATGGAAACATGAAAGTAACATGCAATTTTGTGCTCAAAGTCAATCCTTTGGCAGAGTTTCCTTCCAGCCTTTGCTATAATTGTTCTGAAATGGTCTTCTTAGAAACCATTTTGCTGTTTCTTTTCTTTGTTGCAATAGGGTAATTGATTTCTTTAGAACATTTATCTATCTGTTAGAAGAGCACTTCTTCTAAGGTGACTCATGTTTAATCACCAGCTGTTGCCAGCTTGTCTCCTGGCTCAACCACAATCACTCCAACACACCTACTAGAAAAGTAGGTGAGATATTTATTATTTCAACAGCCTAATCGCAAAACATTCCATTGGTACAAAACTACATGGTATATTCTAAGGAAAAAAAAATATATGGAAAGAGAAGAATTGCCAGAAGGGTTCTCCTCCCCTGTAATTCATATATAATTTGAATATTAGTTCTTCTCGGGGCTGTGGGGTTGTACTAAACTATACTGAATCTTTTAAGGAACAGCATGTAAATGAGTCAGAAAGTTCCAACCCTATAATAAAAAACTTACAATCAAGACGATAATATAATAACTGTCTAATTATATAGGTTTGTATTCATCTTGTTTTGTTATGCTTAAAGCTGTCTAATTGCCCAGTCTGGTGAGACATTATAGTACATACTTTCGCCTTGGGGTTAATTTACTTTAAAAAATATTTATTTGCTTGCTTATTTTTTGTCTGCCTTATATGTTGCTCCATTTTCAAAGACTGAATTACTCACAATTAGTACAAAATTAAAACATAGAAAATCAATAACATTATAACAAGTAAGCACTGATGTGTCACTACTGCCCTTGCTTTTGGAAAACCTCAAGATTATCTAATGGGTCTACAAAGTGGCAAACCTAAGATGTAATTGTTTATGCAGCTACTTAATGATTGTTGGTACTTGATAAAAACAATTTTTTTTGCATTACATCACTTTTATGCTTGGTAAACACAATGCAAACAAAAGACAATGCAGGATAGATTACTTCAAGGACCACTGAGGAACACTTAAATCACAGATAGGGAATTTGCTAAATTCTCAATAATATCCTTCTACAAGCTTGTCTGTGAAGACTCTCACTCTGTTGAATTAAAATTCCCTCGATTCTTCCCCTGCTATTTAATTTTATCACCAATAGATATATTATATCTTATACCATGCTTCTCAGTGTAATATAATAAAATTTGCTCTCGTGCTAACAGATTCCAGTCAATACCAGGATTCGATCTCTTTGTTATTCTATCATTCTATCATTTTGTCATTTGATCTCTTTATCATTCTAGATGAGCATAATGAAGAAGAAGCGTCTTTATTTTTCTTCTCTTTTTAAACATTTGGATCAGTTTCTCAGCCCAGCCAAACTGCAAACAAACTCTCATCAGATGCCTTCAATCAAGCCATTCCCTGAGGTAGAAGAATAGCAGCCAGAAGCTTAATGTTCCAAATGTTTATATTTAACCATATTTCTATTAATATTCTCATTAATCCAGATCATGATAAGTAGCAAAAATTTTGCAAAGTTCCTTAAAAAGCAACTGGACATTGATTACAAGATGTTATTGGTGATGTTTCGCCTGCTTACCCAGAAGGCTTTTTCAATCCATCTGAAAATGAAAAAGAATGGCCAGGAAATATGTACATTTTTAAAAAGGAAGTGGGGGAAGATGAGAACACATAGCAAGGTTACACACAGCAGTTTAAACAGGTTGTTAAGTTTCTAACAGAAGGGAGGGGTTTGGGGAAAAGGATGTAGGAGATAACAGCATTTTCACATAGCAAAATAAACAGAGAGATTGGACAATAAAGCTTCAGCATATCAGCATTACAGAGCATCCTACATAGTTCTTTTTTGGCAAATGATTACTCCATTCAATGCAATGATTCTTGTTCAGAAATTTATGTTGGGGAGTGAAACAACCAATTTTTAGGAGATTTAAACAACATAAAACATCTGATTCATGTGCAGTAAATTTACACCTTAAACAACATGATTATAATTTTGAGGACTGCAGATTCCAAATAAACTAACTGGCTTTCAAGAGGAATCAAAGAATCAATATATATTAATATTTTAAATCCTTCAATAAACTGTGGTGGAGGAACCAGGTTTCAGCTCCTTTAATTTATAAAACAGTGTTAAATCATTTGCCAAAAAAGAACTATGCAGGATGCTCTGTAATGCTGATGTGCTGAAAGGCAATCAAGCTTTATTGTCCAACCTCTCTGTTTATTTTGCAAAGTGAAAATGCTGTTGTCACCTGCATCTTTTCCCCCAAACCCCTCCATTCTGTGAGAAACTTAACAACCTGTTTAAACTGCTGTGTGTAACCTTGCTATGTGTTCTCATCTTCCCTCACTTCCTTTTTAGAAATGTACATATTTCCTGGCCATTCTTTTTCATTTTCAGATGGATTGAAAAAGCCTTCTGGATAGAAGGCAAAACATCTCCAATAACATCTTGTAATTAACGTCCAGGTGCCTTTTTAAGGAACTTTTCAAAATGTTTACAATTTATACTATTTAGCAATATGCTTCAGAGATTGGCTTGATCCATTTCCCTATGAGTGCATTATTGGTTAGCAAGGCAGCAACAATAAAATAGGTGTCATATGACTGTAGCATCTACTGCCACTGCATTTTGTACCAAATGCAGTATCCAGATGGTCTTCAGAGGTAGCCCTCTATAGAATGCATTGCAGTAATCCAAACAAATGCTGATGAGGACATACTTTTTTGCTTGTTTTTTTAATGGCATTTTTATTTTTGTACTACTGTTGTAACCAGAGTTGTATCTCTTAAGATGGGTGCCCATATACATCTTCTAAATAAATAAATGGATTACTATGACAAGGAGAGTTACTATAGCAAGGAAGGACAGCTTCAGATAGAGTCACTACTAGTACATCAACCAGTGCTGGGTGAAAGGCCCTAGACATGGCTCCACCCACCTGTCAAGTAGCAGCTATGACTTTTCTACTTTTTAAGAAGCGACTTGAAAGTTCGTCTCAGAGATGGTTTAACAGAGGGTTAAACAAGATGGTCTTTGTGGCCCCTTCCAGTTCTCCAATTCTAGTTCTATAATTTTATAATTTGTTATCCTTCAGATAACATTCTATCATCCTTAACATTCTTAATAATATCTTAATAAGGATAATATTCCCTCGATAAAATAGATATAGATGATATATTATCTTAATCTACTATCTTAAGATAATGTTCAAGTAACCTTATGGTAACTTCATATTTGGGAATGTTGTGGCATTAAAAAGCCAGTTATTCATAAATCCAATTAATATTGGTCTTAAAAGCTTACATTACTGGACAGTTCCCAAAACATATAGTCTATCCACCTGACCTATGACCTACATAAGGAGAAGTTTGCTTGACATTATACCATGATCAGCAAGAGAAATTCTAGATCACATTTCTGGCTCTGCAGAAATGTTTTATCTTACTTTTTATGAGATACAATTGTTCCCAAATGTAAATTACTGATGATATATGACTGTAGCAAAAAAAAAAAGTATCTTCTTAATGGTCCCTTAGAACAAAAAGGCTTCATCATATGACAATGATGAAAAAGTAATTTTACAGCCAATCCTTGCATTTACAACCTCCACAGTTCTATAAAGCAAAGGAAAGCCAAAATAAAATCATAAGCAAAATTGTTGCTTCACTTTGCCAAATTGCCAGTCCCAGTTGTAGATACTAAACAAGAACTATCTATCTTTGCTTTGAGTTGACCAAAATACATACATACATGAATATATACGTATATGTATAGATACAAATAAATAAAAGGCAGCATATCAATCTAGTAATAATAATATACTAAACAAACATGTACAGAGATGTACAGAGATAACAAGCCCTTAAGAAATAATAGTAAGTCAGTTTGGTGTGGTAATTAAGGCACTAGCCTAGAAACAGGAGACTGTGAGTTTTAGCCCCACCTAGGCATGAAGCCACCTGGGCGACTTTGGGCCAATCTCTCTCTCTTAGCCTTAGGAAATCAGCAATGGGAAACCACTTTTGAAATCCTGCAAAAAAAAACTCTGCAAGGACTTGTCCACACAGTTGTCAAGAGTCAACGGTAACTTGAAGGCAAAATGAGAGGGAAGTAATGTACTTAAATAGCTATTTATAGCTAGGAGGCACAATGCTCAAAACCATGGTCAACTAACAGGTCTGTTGGGATTTGAAAATAGCAGCTTGATTAACAAAAGAACCATGCAATTTGGTTTTTTTGTGGTGCCTCACAAGACTAATCCGTTCCAGAAGAACACTCTTAGTGAGAAATGCTCGTAAAGAGAAATGAGGTTTCCCATTGAAAACAATAGAAAATCGGATGATCCGTTCCACGCCACCAAAGATATTCACCAAAAAATCATTTTCAATAGAATTTGTTATAGAAATGATTGTCCCTAACATCTGAAACAAGTAACCATGATTAGCACACAATATAAAGCAGAAATAGAGCAAACTAACCAGCACTTACAGATCTGATTCGAGGCAGCTTCTGGCCTCGGCTGCTGCTTGCTGGCTCGGAGGATCCACTGCTGTCACTTTAAAAGGGCCCTTTTTCCCTCAGCTTTTATGGGTGTCGTGGGTGGTTTGGAAGTACTTCTGGCCTCCGTACTATGAGGGGAGAAGCAACGAGGGGGATTTCTGCTTTATTTGGGGCAGGGAGAAGGACAATTCCTGCTTTGTGTGTGTGTGTGTACGTGTGCATGCATGCGCACTTTGAGAATATCCTGGCACGAAGGAGAGGAGGGGGAGGAGACTTCCTGGAGATTGAATTGGGAGTCTGAAGTCTCCTGAGTTCTCTCTCTCAAATGCCTTTCACTTAATTTATGCTGTTTTGTTTATGCAGCGAAAGAGAACTCCGTTGTGAGATTTCCCACATGAGCTCATTGCGCGGTGCTCATTGCGATCAAGAGGGTTGACCTGCCGCCATGCAGCAGCATAGGCAGAATGCGTGTGCGCTGCCGCCCGTATGCGCATGGCAGAGTTGGCAGAACGCGCGTGCGTGCTTGCTGCATCGGCAGAACTCTCGCGCGGAGTTGTTGCCTGAACGGGAAATACAGAGCACGCTTACTGATGATATGCAAGGTATGGCACGAAGGTTTCTCATTTTGTGAGTCATGGCTCATCTAGCGGAATAAATTTGATTAAATTTTTTTGCTTGTCCTGCGAGTTTCTCGTCTTGTGAGGTACCACTGTATTTGTTGGATTGCTTTTCCTCATGCTGGTTTTTACTTAACCACTGTGTGTCACTATTGTTCTATTATTGATAATAACTGCTACATTTTTCAAATAATTTGTAGTTTAACCTATCTTGAAATAAATGAGAGCAGCAGATTTCACAAACATCATCAGCAAAGGAGACTGGGAATCCAAACTTTGTAATACCTTAAAAGGAGGAAATGAACCTTCCTCTGTAAGAAAACTGTTTTGTTTTTTTTAAATTTGGGTTAGTCAGATAGTTTTCATATAGCTTACAACACTATAAGTTTGTCATATTCAAATCCTACCTTCCAGTGAGCTTAAAGCAATACATATAATTCCTTTGTGTGTTTCCGTCACCATAACAACTGTGAGTAGTAGATAGAAATGAAAAATAGAAGCTGGCTGAAAGCCACCAAGTGAACTAGACATGTCTAATGTTCTGACTATAACAGCATATTAGTTCTTACAATGGCTAATTGCTAGAAATCTACCGTAGAATAAATTAGCCGGCTGTTAACATCTTCTGTATACTAAAACTCTTGTTACCCTTAACTGGATCAAAGAGTGCATCATAGGGAAACAATTTTTGAACCAAAGTACTCAAATGGGCTAATGTATGAATGCATCCAAAGTTGGAGATCCATGACTCCTGGGGGAATGAGATATGAAGAAGCTGTGGCTACTTGAGGCTGCTGCTATGGTCACATGATTAATATTAATATGGTCACATTTTAAACATTCTGTGATGGTTTCCCTGCTTTCCCCACCCAGCAGCAAGAAATTGACTCATGTGGCTCTTAAAAGAAGCAACAATTTTAAGATGCATGAAGAAAGATCTGGACATTTTTATTGCTTTGTGTGTCCCTTCTGTGGCATACAAACATGCACATGTATCTATATCTTTGTTTAGAAATTCAAGGCACATGGTGCTCGATCCTATATTTTTTCACAACACCCTGTGGGATACATTGGGCTAGAGTGATCAAGTGAGCTGCTATGGCTGCTGTTGAAGTAGAAATTAGATCCCTCTAATGTTAGTCAAATACATTAGCCACTATATCTTAATCCTTGCCCATCCTGTTTCATTTTTCAGCTCTTTTCTATTCTGAAATGGAGTGCAAACCAGCCCTTCTTTCAGCTGCCAATGATCAGGTAGACCAATCCCGACCTT
>JANHZU010003165.1:0-13906 GCA_032468055.1 Acrochordus granulatus | reverse complement strand
CGATCTTCCACGCCAGAAAGATCACACAGTGGGGAGGAGGAGGAAAAAAGAGGATAAAGCTGGCCCCTCAATCTTCCCCGGGAGATGGTCGGAGGTCCACACTCCACACCCACTCCATCCGCCATTAAAAAAAAAATCAATATCAATCCTATCTTAGAACAATATATGGATATTAAAAGGCCTGTTTGGCTTCGTTTGCTGCCTTACAAGAATGCACAACACATATTTATGCCTCTATCTTGTTCTGTGCAGTTATGAAATGCACTTATGTTTTTCCAAAATTACTTTCTCCATCTTCCAGTATTAGCAGTGAAGAAGCCAATAGAAGACATCCTGTTAGGTAGCTAAGAAAATAAAATGTGACTAAAATCAGTAATAAAGTTAGAAAAGACACAACTGACTACTGAAAATTGCTGACAGAGACTGGCTTTCTGTGAAGCATTTATCAGTGCATGACTAGGCTAAAAAATTAAATTTCTGGTTTACGGGCATATCGAAAATACCAGTCAATCCCAGAATCTGATGAGAATAAAGATTCTATGTGTGATCTTTGACTTGAAATATTAGATCTGAACATTGTTTCTGAGGCAGGACTTAGACAATTGATACTGAAGATACCCAAGCCCACAAAACAGTATATGCAACTGCCACCTGGGAAAGTAATTCAAAATTATAAGGCTAAATTCAGTAAACTTGCTTTTGCCATTTCTCCTCATTAGATTGTTTCCTCTGAAAAGCCAGGAAGCATGGGCTGAATATGAGTGGAGTTTTTTATTATCTCTGTATAAACTCATTGAGCAGAAGGCAGATCCTGGAAAAAGTTTGTTGTACCCTCCCTGTGCTGCAGTTTCTGAACCTTGCCTTTTATGCTCCCTGAGTCTCCCAAAATTGAGCTTGCCACTTGATTATCTTTACACATGTTCCTCTGAATTGTTGTCTTTACTTAACAGCTAGCATACCTCCATTTACTCTGCAGATATTCTCATATCTTAGCATTATATACTTCCAGTAGGGTTTTTTTTATAATTGTCTATCCATTGCAGATAGGTACATTCGATTTTTTAATACAGGACTATGCCAGTTAATTCATATTTTTGATGAACTTGTATCTGCTTTTTTAGCATTCTTCATTTCTCCAAACTGAATACAGTATGCAATATGGAGATTGTTTTGGATCTATAATAACTTTAGTTTTCCTCCTACTTTTTTCCCCTTTACGTGCTCCCCTAATGAAGCTTTTTATCCACTATTAGTTCATGTGACAATTAAGAAGGTTACTATTTTCCCTTTTCTTCTGAAATTATGCTCCAAGAATGCATAATGAAATTTTTTTTAAAGAGAGATGTCACAGGCTTTGTTTCCATTCTATTAATCATAGGTTTAAGAGGTAATTCTCTAAGGACCAATTTTGCATGATCAACTTGTCTTGACATTAAGATATCTAAGAGAAGGATTTCTTCTTCTGTTAAAGGCTCATTTATACAGCTTACTTTTTTCTTTTCTTTGCTATATTTCTATATTAATATCCTTGTAGATATTAAAAATTCCTTTGGTCCCAGAGGTTTGTAAATTTTGTCACATGTTAAATACTGAAAAGAAGCTATGCAGATTTTGTTGGCTTGCTGAAATGGGTTCTATATGATGCTGCATTTGAAGTCAACTTGGAAACTTCTGCTAGTGCAAGATGTGCCTACTCCCACAGGATAACCATAATATTGCTATGGGAGCTGCTTTAGTTTCTGGCTTCTTTCCAAATGTAATTCAAGATGCTGATTGTCATCATAACTCCCTCCATGAGTTGAGGTATGGCTATCTTAGAGACCACCTATACCAAGTCAATTCTGCTTGCCTGACCTAGGTGAATTATATCTCCTGAATTTCCCCTCCTGTTATGCAGTAGTAAAAGAGGGGCACAAAAATGAGCATTCTAAGAATGCCCCCTCCCACAACCTTTTGGAAATCTGTTAATACCTGGCGTTTCTGGAAAGTTTTTAGAAGTAAAAAGCTAGAATACATTACACCACACGTTGTGTGTTAAATTAAATGTTGCTTTAATTTTTTTCTCTCTACTATTCTTATTCTATAATTTTGAACATTATTTTGTACATCATCTATAGCATTTGGATTGAGGTAGTTCATTGATCCAAGCAAACAAATAATACCTTAATTGAAATTAACATTATATCAGTATTTTAATAGTGGTGCGGTTATATTGATAGGCCAGCTTGTACAATTGAATGACAACTGCATGTACTTAACATTTATTTATTTTCATTTTTGTTTTGTATTGTTATTTATGATTATGTTAAAAAAAATTTTTCCCTTCTGGTTACTGTCCAGAGTAATTTGTGCAAGATTGGTGGCTACAGAAATTGAATCAATGAATGAATGAATGAATAAAATATAGATTTTTTTATGCGATTGAAATATGTGAATTCTGAACAGTAACTTAGAATAGATAAGGTGAACATTATGTTTTCCAGACTAGGAGAAAGCTGGCAATCTGGACATTTTGAAGGGATATGTCTACAATGCAAAGAAAAGCTTGTGGTGAGCTTTTTATGTAGTGGAATAATACATTTAACCAAATAATTACCCTAAAATCTAAATATGACTTTTAATTTTCATTACAAGAAGAATGATTGCAAGAATTATAAGGCATTATGAGATTAATTTACTGTTGTAGAGGTGGATGGGAAAATTCTGTTCAGTTTTGTTCCTTTCCAAGTTCTACAGCTCTTTTAATCTTCCTTCCATTCTAATAAAGTTTCTTTTGTTCATAATTGTAAAGCAAATTAAGTTACATTATCCCTGGGTAGCTGTGCTCTACTTTGAGCCCTGATTTTTTTTGTTCTGCAAAGCTGTTGCTTCCAAATAATGAAAGTGTGACACCTTTTTCAATTTCATGATTTCTCTTTTTTAAAATTCATTTGATCTCTGACATTGGTAATGAAGGACTCACAAGGAAAATTCAGATTTCAGAATTTGGCTTAATTTTTTAATGCTTGTGAGATTTTCCCCCCCTAAGGCTCAGTATTTGTTTTTTTTAATCTATTTCATCTCAAGCTTTGGGGAAGATTCTTGGTCTCTGGGGAAATGTGGAGGTGTCTTCCTTTCCTGTACTGACAAGCTGAACAGACGTACATTACTGGTTCGACCGGTCAGCAAGCAGGACTCTTTCAGTCACTTCTCTGGCTTCTTTCCTTCTGTAAGAAATCAGTGCAATATGTATGTTACAGAACTTCCACTAACAAACAATATTTAAGAATGGTGATGGTGAAGGCAGAAAGCTGTTCATCTAAAAACTCATTAGTCAAGTTGTGTTTTTGTTTTTTATTTATAAAAAATACATTCTGTTTCCCAGTGGTATTCTGGCTAGTGTTTTCAAATGCAAAGTAGGTTGGCTAGAATAGCAAAGGAAGAATATTTCTCTTCGCAACTTATGGATTTGAATTTAATTATGTGAAGAATGTTGCACATATTTAGCCATTTAAGAAGCTATAGCTGTATAAGTTAATAGTTACAGCATAAGATTGTTTTGTTGCTTCACAACTGTTAGCAAAATTACTGTCTATTAAAATATTTGAGATAAATGTTTGCAATCTTAAAGCAAATTTACTGCCAAAACCCACAGTAGGATAATACTACCATTTGTTCAAATTAACCAAAATCTCCCATGATAGTGAGAGCAAGCTTTCACATGCATCAAAATTCAAGGCTTCATCAAGGGAAGAAAGAGAAAGGGAAGATATGTACACATGGGAAGAAATGGAAGCCATCCTAAGATAAGACTTTAAAAATTCTTTGCTAATATAAAATTTCTGAAATTTATTTTTCCCTGACTCATATATATTCTGACCACTATAAATACATTTTAGTGATTGCTAGAACTTTTTTTAAAAAATATGAACCTTATTCTTGTTTTGTTATCCTAGCTGCTCTTTATATATGACATCTTTTTATACTGGGCAAAAATTAATATTTAAGACTGCTTTATATATTAATTCATTTGTTACTTTCCATGGAGAAATCTCAAAATGTGCATTCTAGGACCCCCACACCCACCCTACCTCCAGAAACACACTTTTTATTTTTGAGCATAGAATTCCATCTTCCTAACCACGTTACTGAAAATTTAGGTAATTCCTGAGGAGTAGCTCTGGTAGTCTCTTGCAGCAGGTTGTATTAGAATACGTTGTTTTTAATGTGCAACAAAACTCTTCTTAATCAGTTAAGCACAATATAGTCTCAATTTCACATTGTTTTCTTTCTGCTTTGAGAAGAAAGTGAGAAGAGCCGAAGTTTTTATCATATTGAGATTTTCTCTATGGATAGTAATGAATGAATAGATCCAGTGGTAGTTAATATATCACTCTTACAATTCTTGAGTAAGAGATATTTATTCTTTAAAAAGTGTTACTGGAAGTTCTAACATGAATTAAGCTAATTTACTTATATTTATTATTTGCCATTGTCCATTTTCAGCATGTAAAAATAGATTAAGTAAATGAAATATAATTAAATTTTTAAGTAATTTGTTAGTATTAAAAAGAAAATATACAAAACTATAACATATGTGCAGAATTCCTGTATAAATCAGGATTCAGATATTATTCATATCATGATAAGCAAGCAAGCAATTCCTCAAATATAGAAAAAGTAAATACAGGTAGTCCTCATTTAACAACCAAAATTGGAGCAACTCCATTGCTAAGCAATGCAGTTTTTAAGTGAGATGTCACATGACTGCAGTGTGCTTATGATCTCACTTCTGCTTCATTTGTTAATTGAACCATCTGCAGTCATTAAGCAAGGTATCATATGATGGCAACTTGAGATTTTACTGCCAGCTTCTCTATTGACTTTGTTGGAAGCCAGCAATTAAGCATGCAAATGGCAATCCCATGACCATACGATACTGTGATGATCATAAACAGTTACCGGTTGCAAAGAGCACAGTCTCAATCATGTGACAATTGGGATGCTATGATAATATGAGGATGGGATGTAGAATTAATTTTTCAACACCATTGTAACTTTGAATGGTTAGTCAGCAAGGCATTTGTTAAACGAGGACTACCTGTATAAGCCATAGTTCTGTATCACATTTAAATGTGACGATACATACATAACATGCACATGGATTGGCCTCATATGGATCTGATGCAAAATTATGACAGCCACTTCCTTAATGTGCAATGAGATGCAGGTGGATGAATCTGAAATATCCATTCTTGATTTTCAATTAATTGGTGAAACTGTTCAAAATTAACAAACTTAAGATCCATACTGTAATTTCAAATTCCAATTTGATAACTATAAATGGTTACAATGAACCCTTGTTTCCTAAGTTTTGATTAAGGTGAAGTTACAGTTTAATCAAACCAAACAATGAAAAAAAATTCCCTCCCTTTGTGTGCAAACGCAAAGAAAATAAAGAAGAAATCAAGGTCAAGTTCATCCTCTGCTCCTCTGAACTAAAAGGTAGTCATCAGTTAGCATATTGTGGACTTGAAGCTAAATCAGTGTTTCTCAGCCTTGACAATTTTAAGACATTTAGACTTTAGCTCCCAGAATTCTGAACAAATTTCAGTCATATTTATCAAGAGACAAGGCATGTTGCATTTTCTATAAATTTACAGAAATACATTATTCTGCCAAGGAAGAGCAGAACTTGAAAACAGAAAATAAAATATTAAATCACAGTTTTATAACTGATGTAGTGCATGTAGGTTTCTTATTTCTGGACATTTTTGTTTCTCGGCACAGGCTACTGCAAAACTTCTGGATGGTTCTCATCAACAGCATGGATTTCTCTCTTTGACTTATACCAAAGCAGTCACAAAAAATGTCCGTCACAAATTGATTTCAAGAAATGAACGAAGAACCTTGCAGAAATTATCTGAAAGCTTCACAGATAGTGCTCCTCAGTTCCTTCATGAGATTCTTCTTTCAGCTCAGGCATTTGATGCTGTTTTTTGTTTTCCTTTCCTCAATGCAATTGCAAGTATTTTTCAAGCAAATCTCCCAAAGAGTCAAAAAGAGAAGAGAAAATCCCCAGGCCAGCCAATGAGGTCCCATATACTCACATCTCGCAACTTGCCCCTTACTTACATTAATACAGGGGTAATCAGGATCTTCTTTCCCAAAATGGAGGAAGGATCATGTAACATAGAAGGTATTTTAAAAATTTGTGTATTTATTTAGAAATCATGTATTTTGCCTACTCCATCAATAGCTCTCAGCAGCATACAATAAATGTATATTTTTTGGATATTGTTTTCCCAAACGATTACCCACTGATTTATGGTACAATATTTTTTTCTGGAAAATAAGAATTATTTCTTTTAAAAAGTAGAGTGGCTGTCTGTGAAATAAATGTTTGATAGATTTGTTTGACCCATGTCATGACTTTTGCATTAATGTGTGTGTCCATATCGTTAATTATGGCCTCTGGTTGTTTGATTCATTGTGGGTGCATGTCGGTGGTGTACTTAAGTCAGTTTACTTACACACACAGAGGCACATTTAGTTGATTCTTCTGAACTGCATGTGAAGTTTGCTTGTTCTTTCCACATCAAGCAATATGTTATTTAGGAAAATACTTAGCACTCACCACACTTAACATTTGTAGCTGAAAGCTTAACTTTCAAAACAAGTCTGGGATAACTCACTGGGTGGCCACAGATGGAGAAATTGAAAGCTTACATACATCCTCAAAACACAGACTCATGAAGAACACTGGGCTTGCCTTTATGTATATATCAGATGTCAATATCAGCTTTTAAAATATAATAAAATCCTTCACAGGCTTAAAAAAAGTTGCAAAATATAATGTGCAGATTGATTGCCATCCTATAACATGTAATCAATTCTTTATATATTGAATGACTGAACAGCATTTCTTCTATTTTAATGCAGTGCAGAGTCTATAGGCCTTAGATTGCAAACAGCTATACTGAATTATAATATATGGTTACAAGACCCAGTGGTTGGATTGAGATATTGATTTAAGCTGAAACCAATCTGAACCCATGATAGCTTAGTTGTACAGTACTACAGTGAATGAATGCAGTCTCTGTATAAGAACCAACTTTCCGTGTGAATTGGAATCAATAAATGTATTATTTTTTTAGTAATGATTCCACAAGTAAACTTCCTTTGTTTAGAAGTAACCTTACTGATATTTATTCATTTCAAGTTCTTTTGTTAATGACTGACTTTTATACAGATATAATACGTGATTGTTTTCTCTTTTTTTTGCAGATAAGACAAATAAGGAAGATACTTTAGTACTTAAAATTGGTTCTGTTTCAATGGCACCTCAGGCTGACAATCCTCTTAGTAGAGTTGTGTTGAGGAAAGACATTTATCAGTAAGTATTAGAAGCTAACTCACAATAGATCAGAGTGTACAAGGCATATCTGCATTATCTGCACATCACAAAACAGGTATAACAACGTAGTTTGATTCTTGTGTGTAGGGTCTATTTATAGATAGTAAATTGAAATGAGGAAGGGCTTGTATGGTATGTATGGAGAGGCAAATAATTATGTTTCTTTGTTCCCACCTGAAGAGTTCATCAGTATTCAATGGTCCTATATAGAAGCCATCAGAAAAATATACTTATTAATCAGCCTAAATCTTGTCCTTATCAGTCTTGTTACTCCATTTCTTCAGGGTTCTTTTTGAAACTACGTAGGTAAATTTAAAAGAAAAAGAATAGAGTAATTTACATTTTTATTATTATCTCCCTTTTCCCAATATACAAAGCTTGCCATAGAGCTAAAATGGAATAATATTGGCTCTTAATAGTTTAACAGCCAGAGGAGCAAAATTTATGACTTACAGCTCTAATTATCTCATTTGTGGTCTTCTGCGCATGAGATTATGGATTTGTTGATTTCATGTAGATCAGCAGTGTCCTTGACACATAAGATGTAGATTTCAACTCCCAGAATTCCTCAACCACCTGGGTGAGTAGTTCTGAGAGTTGAAGTCCACACATCTTAAAGTTGCAAGGTTGGACATGCCTAATGTAGATGAAAAATAGGTCATATCTAACCATTTAAAGCCTTTAGTTTGCTTTATGTTATACTGTTACTTTGCCACTTATGTTTCCACTTCAAGCATCTTTTTGTAAAGTTTAGCACAGTTAATCATAATTTTTTTTTACATAGCAGGACTATGAACTAAGAAGAACCAAGAAGCTTGTAGGCTTCTTAGAAACTTTCCTGGGACAAGTAAAGAATAGCAGGGTTATTGGCATATAATAGGACATGAATGCCTCTGTGTGTTAATGGAGGGGAACTAAATTCTTTACTTGTTTAGTATGTACTTTGTAATTAAATTTTCTATGTTGTTTATTTTTTCATGCATGCTTTAATAACCCAGTCCAGCTCTTCAGAAATCCACAAATGAGATTTTTATGCACTAGGAAACAAAAACATTAGAAAGCAATCAGGTATTTGTGATGTTAGAACATGAGTGAAAATCAGGCTAGTCAATGACCGAAACTAAGGACTTTGAACTTTGAAAAAGCTCTCTCTCATCCCCAGTAAAATAATTCAGTTATAAAAAGGATTTTTTTTTGCAAATGCTATCTGTTTCGGTAGCTGCATAGTGTGAAAGTGATTTTCATAATGTTAAATGGTTCACAGACATGCAAAATGCTGGACTCTTAATGTCATATGGATCAAAGCTGTGAAAGAAAGCAAAGTTCTAAGACAAAGTTTCATAGTAAACACATTTTTTGTGTGAATGTCTTGCTCTGGATTGTGTCACTGCCTTTATGAAAACCACACTAATCATATGTAAGCAGAAAAACTGGAGAACATATGTAATCAACCTGATAAAAATAATATATGATCTTTACTAGATTTGGCATTACTGAAAAACATGAAAGTGTAGTTGCAAATAATACCAAGTGAGAAAAGTCACAGAAATACAGATGAACAAGTGTCTTATGCTTCCTGTTGGTCTGTTTCTCAGATGTGGTGTATGTTTTTGTATGTGCATGTGTTTGAAAAGTACACTTCAATAGAAGTAAGTCAGAACCATCAAAATCTTTCCCCAGCAGTAAAACATTTTACAGCTTTAAAAATGGCAGATATTACTTTCAGTCAGACATAATAATGGCTAAAGTTGTACAGATTCTTTACTACATTATAACTTCTATCTGAGAAGAGGCAGGGAGAGAGAAACCTTCCCAGAAGGCACTTTAAATTGATCTATCAATCTCATAGACACATAGCATCCGTCTTTTGACCGGGTCAATCACAGTCTCATTTAAATCAGACTTATTTTTCTCAAGCATATTGGTAAAGCACTACAGTCTTCTCAAAGAAATAAATTAGAATAATAAAATAGAATGGCTCCCAAGGAACAATTAAATAAGGAAGATTAAACTAAAGAGCTTCAGTTCTTCTAATGCTTTAATGTACTCGAGAAAGGAATTGTGTTTCAGTTTGCAGAAGTTTTTAAAACAAATTTTCACATCTCTGTATTGACTGAGACTCTTTTGAGGATCTATTAGTTTGTTGTATCAAATTTGTTGAAAGGTGGAAGAATACACTGCTTGTATGGATGCCGATTATGAGTTTTAGGATGACATATTTATAAAATATCACTAAGCAGGAAGTGCTGTGTCAATCAGCATTTGGCTTAATAACACATATTTTTTATAAATATCTATTGTAAACAGAAAATAAATTTTATTTTATTCTGGCTTCAGACAGTTTTTCCTCATTGACTGATAGTATATCAATACAGCTGATGTTAAATAGTTTGATTAGAAATAATATATATTTTTCCAACTGGGTTAACTTTAAGATCCAAAAAACACTCTTGTGTGTGAAAGTCTCCATAAGGAGACCATTCCAGAACTGAAATATGTCAAAGGAAATCAGTTTATCTAATTTTAATGCATGCCTTGTTTCTCAAGACAGAAGGGGAAAGTCTTTAAGGAAGATTCTATCTGCTTGCCTGTCTCTCTGTCTACCTACCCACTTACCTACTTACCTGATTTACTGTATATGACCACCCATCTCAAAAGAAATGACTCTGCTTACTGATATTTTATAAAAAAATGATGAACATGTCAAAAGCAGTCAAATTTTAAAAAAGCATAAAACACACAAGAGATTAGATCAGCAAGGAAGCCACCTCAAGATTACACCAGTCCCCTGAAACTCTGAGGCCAGATGTTCTTACTTAAATTAATATGATGGAAAATGGGCTTTGATGATACTAAACATTAAAAACAACACCTTTAATTGTGTTACAAACAGTTTGGGAGTCAGTTTCATTATTATAAATTAATTAATATGTGCCCTGCCAATAGCCCAAATGCTGTGTTTGAAACAGAATGAAGTTTCTTAACAGCCATTCAACAATAACTAATACAAAATGCAATGAATATTCCTTTCCATTGCTTTTATGCCAGGTTGAGAGAATGTGGCTGCAATGCATACATAATATGTGATGCATTTGTTGGAGGAACTAGCTTTAGGATTTAGAATATGTTGTTGGGATGCATTTGGGAAAGATGCAGAATTGTTCTATAGGCTTCTAGGTCTGTCCTGTAACTTTATGTAATTTGTTTCATTAGAGTACTGGAAATTTCTGAGATTATGGAACCAAGGGATCAATTTCCATCATAAATGCTTGTAATTGAATAGGAATTTCAGAGAGGGAGAGAGAGAATGAATTGGAGTCTTATCTGGTGACTGAGTAGTTTTGTCTAGTATGTGTCTGTGCCAAAAGTTTGTTTTGCCTACGCTATTCAACTGGGAGACTAAAATTGGAGAATACTCTGCAATGGCAAAATTGATACTACATATCCATTATAGATTTAACTAAGATCAAGAAAAAAAGGATCCCTTTCATACAGTATGTCATAGATATGTCAGATATTGTATTTAGGTCTTAAATAGAAACTAACAATTGCTAGTCTGTAAAGTTCAGTTATCCAAAGTATGGCCTGTGGCTGGAGATACAAATGGAAGGAAAGGGGAGGATGTAATCTACTTTTTTCTTTTGGCGCAATGGTTTTCTTTTTTAAAAAAATACTTTTTTTTAATATGATCTGATTCCCCTCCCCCTGCTTCCTTTGCATGCCAATATTTGCTTTTCACATATTCCTTGTATTCCTTGTATTTCAATATACTTTCATAATAAATACATTTTAAAATAAAATGTATGTAAATGAATAAATAAATGAGTTAAAGAAGTTATCTCTATTGGGGCAGATTGCATAGATTCAGTTGAAACAGTTGAAATTTGTGCTCTCAAAAAAAGAGGCTCTATCTGAATCTCATTTTATGGTTTATACTATTACTATTACTCTTGATATTCATATAGTACTTAAAGTTTGGCAATGATTGTAGCAAAATTGCAAAAATATTTTTGCAAACTTTCTTAAAAAAAAGGAACTGAACTTTTATTTTTAGATATTATAGGGAAATATTTCAATTCCCATCCAGGAATCTTCTTTTACCATTATTCCGTACCATTTTTCCTTTTTTTCATATGAGACTGAGAAATACTCCTGGATGGGAGTTGAAATGTGTGAAGAAGGGGAGCAGCCTAAAGTCATTATGCATGACCAACAAAGGAGGGGCAACCCCCTGAGGACCATTAGATTATAGGATGAGGTCAGAGGTTTAGGCAGGCAGGAGAAATTCCTGTAACCTTGAAGCATCCATTAAAGCTGTAGAATAGAAATTACTTTTGTCTGTCTTATTTCCTATTAAATTCTACAGTGTTTATCTACTTTATGCTTTCTTTCTTCTTTTTTTTTTGTTGAGTGACCTGTCTTTTTTGACTGCATGGCAGCAAAATATTCATAAGGAGCTGCAGTATTTACATTGGGGTTCTATCACCACTTCACTAGAAGTCTGGCCTAGTGCTAATATTTTATATAGATTTTATAAATATATTATATAAAATGGACCTCTGTTCAGAGATCCAGTTTAGAGACAGAGAGAGAAAGAGACAAAGGATGAGAGAAAGAGAGAGAGAGATTAATGACAGGCTAATTAATAAAAGACTAATGATTTTGAATTTGCTTACATTTTTTAGCACCTAGAAAGCAGATTGAGCAGTGTTCTGGCTTTCTGATCATGTATTTTTTACTATGTTATTTAGTTAAGCTTGGCTTGCTGGCTGGAAAGTTGGCAGCCTGAGTTCAAGACCCGGTGTTGCCGTGTGCAGTAGGGTGAGCTCCTGCTGTTCTGCCTCAGCTCCTACTCATCAAGCAGTTTGAAAGCGTGCAAATGCAAGTAGATGAATGGGTAACCTCTTCTGAGGGAAGCCGGCCGGCAGCAAGGGGAATGGGAAGTGAGCTCTGGACCTGCCTGAGCTTGAGGGTGGAACAGGAACCGTGGAAGAAAGCCCCCGGATGTGAACATCACCAGTCAGTTCAGGGGGGCAGGGTTTACTCTTAAAAAAAAGTTTAAAAATGTTAAAATGTTGATTGTGAGCCGCCAAGAGTCCGTTAGGAGATTGGTGGCATATAAATATGACAGATAAAGAGAGGTAGAGAGATATCCTTTCTAAATTTTGTATGGATTTATAATAGTACATTCAAATCCTATGAGAAAAATGATTTTGTTTCCATTTTCAAGGTGATGCATTTCCCCAGAATTTAGATTAATCTCTTAGGTTAGAGAGTATTAACAATGTTTTTTAGAATGGAATTGTGTGAGTCATGTGGTCAAGTGCTGCATAAATTGCCTAATGTATCATGTACAGATAATCTTCAGCTTATGACTGTAATTGAATCTGGAATTACAGTTTTAAGTCACACCAATCATTAAGGAAGTCATTACATGACCGTCCTAATTTTACAATTGTTTTCTACAGTGGTTGTTAAATGAATGAGACTGTTGAATGTGAACCCCATTCACACTGTGAATGTGAACACTGTGTGTTGTTAAGTGGACTCATTGTCTGCAATGGGTGTTTTTTGCCAGAAACCAGGAGTAAATGCTGGGTTCTGTCAAATGCCATCATAAAGCATGATCACGTGACTGTGGGATGCTGCAAATGGCCATACGTGCAGGCCAGTTGCTGAGTGCCCAAAATATGATCCTGTGACTGCAAGGCAGCAATCATTGTAACTTCAAATCTGAGTTGTAAGTACTTTTCAGGAGTCTGTTGTAACTTTGAATGGTCACTAAACAACAGGATATAAGTTGAGGTCTACCTTAGTCTGAAAAAATTCTGTTCTATCATTAGTCCTGATGTAGGAATCAATTCAGTTGCCAGTTCTGTTTCTGTATTTAGAATGGGAAGTGGTGAAATGTCATGGGAGATGTTTGATAAAATAGCCATCAATCTGTCTATCAATTCTAGAGACTCCCCAGTTTGATTGGAAGTATCAATCAGTAGAATTGTGGGTCTATTATGATTTCTTGCATATTGTTCTGTACATTCACCTAGGAGGTGTAGCATTTTTTTGGGCTGCCCTTTATAATGAAATCTGTTCTCATACACTATAGTATTTTGGTATCCAGTTTATCCCATGGTGGCATAACTTTATCTTTGGTTGTTTAGATTAGATCCTTTATATTTAGTTAACTTTCCATTAAAAAGTTCTTGGATTTCCTGATAATCTGAGAAATATCTTTTTAAATATTTATTTCAGGGATACCTTGTTGCCATGTATATGCCTAAAATCAATATTTAAGAATAATAGCTATAGTAAATACTATTATTAGAAAAAGGAAGATTTATTTTCTTTGTATACCCCGCATTTTATGAGTAGATTGCAAATTAAGCAATATGTAGGTTCAAGAAAATTTTAAAAATGTTTCACAGTAATATTTAAATATACAGTGGTGCCTCACAAGACGAGATTAATCCGTTCCGGAAGAACGCTCTTAGTGCGAAATTCTCGTAAAGC